>LUFD01003653.1:0-33161 GCA_003025255.1 Cordyceps pruinosa | reverse complement strand
CCCCCCCCCTTATCAAAGTACATCTGGCACTTGTTTGTTTCTGCTCCCGAGCAGTAAAGATAGTCGGGCCAGGCTTTCTGACCCGACTTAACCTAGCACCATTGCACGCACGGCCACATTTGGGCTTCAAGAAGCTGACCAAGGTGCTTCAAGATTATAATAATTGGCTGAGCTTCCGCCCTCTTCAGCCCTGTCCCACCGCAAATCCCGTCCTAGCGCCGACTGGAAGGACAAGGGCAAGCAATGCGAGATACGATCACTCCAACTCTACAACGATGCCGCAAGAAAATCTCAGCGATTTTGTCCAAAAAAGCTTCCAGAGATGTAAATGTTACCACTAATACTTGTCTTGGATGACATTGTAGACCAAATTTCTTTGATCAAAGACTCGAAGTTGCGAATATCGTCCTTCTCCCCCCCGTAGACTGATCTGCATCTCGCGTGCGGCTGAAAGCCTTAGTATCGCGCAGTATTCCTATTCGAGCCAGGACAAGGCACCGCAGCTGAACACCCCGTCAGCCCGACATGCCTTCGCAATGGTAGAAAGCCTAGAGTGTCTAATTAAGAATATCCATGTCTTTCGAAATAATAGAAGAGGCGTTCTCTCCTAGCACCAGCTGTGCTGTTGTGCTCTTATATCTTTACTCTGTTCACCGCCGCGGTTCCGAAACTCACATTGAAAACTCTCGTCCCCCTTCGATATAACGCACAGTTCATAAGCCGGCAAACAGAACCATGGCACCGCGACGCGGAGGCGGCCTTCACATTGGCGGCGGCTCCCACGGGTCCGACGGCGACGGCGGCGGCGCGTCCTGCTCCGGCTGCGACAGCCCGATGAGCTCGCAGTTCCTCAGCCTGTACAGCACCGGCGCCGTGTACGGGACGCTCGTCGTCAACGCCATCTTCGGCGCCGCCCTCCTAGTCGCCTTGCTCCTCAACCGGCGCGCCCCTGTCGCCAAGCTCGCGCTCCTCGCGACCCTGCTCTTCTTCGCCGCCTGCGTCTTCCAGTGCGTGCGCTGGGGGCTCGTCGTCCCCGACAACTGGATCCCGCACGGGTACCGCTTCGAGGCGTCCGTGGTGGTGCTGCTGCAGCGCCTCGGGTGGCCGGCGCTGCTCGCGGCGCTGCTGCGCGCGCTGCGGCCGGGCCGGCTGCTCGCGGCGGGCGCGTGGCTCGCGGTGCTGGTGCTGGGCGCGCTCAACGTCGCGTACATCGTGTACGACTTCCTGCTCTCGGACATGGCGGTCAGGGACTGGGCGCAGGGCGGCGCCGGCGGGCCGTGGGTGCTGGGCGATCGCGACTTCGCCGTGCTGTGGACGCGGAGCATGGTCGGCCGCTTCACGGACCAGCCGGGCTACGCAAGGTACCCGACGACGTGGTCGCGGGACGCGGCCGCGTCATACAGGACGTGGCTGCTGTACATGCCGGCCGGGTCGCCGGGCTTCCGCGACAGGGACGCGCAGATCAAGATCGGGCTGGCCGCGGACGTCGTGGCGCTGGTGGCCGTCCTCGCCATCGGCGGCTTACACGTCGTGACGTGGCACAGGCAGGGCAAGGCCGAGTTGCCCAGACGCAGAGTAAGTTGAACTTCTTTTTCGCCCATATGTAGAATTGCCCCTTGAGGATCGATCTGCATCTTGGTTTTGCTCTCATACAAACCCGCTTCATTGGCTGACCGTCACTGCTAGGGTTTCTTGGCCGTCGCGATAGGCGGCTTGCTGCTGTCGGCCTTGTTCCGCGTCATCGTCTCGGCGCGCTGGATCCTGCACAACTGGCATATCATCACCGACCCCGAGCTGTGGGGGGCATGGCTCTCCTACTTCCCGGACACGAACCAACTGAGCAGCTTCGTACGCATGCCGCCGTACTGGCTGCCGGGCTACCGCACGACGGTGGAGGCGTTCCCGGTGTTACAGGTGGTGTTCGAGCAGATCGGGCCCGTGGTGGCCTGCCTCTTGATCGTTCTGAGCATGGCGGCGGAGCGGCAGAGAGCCCGTGTGGTACGGCGGCAGCAGCAGCAGGTCACGCCGATGAAGATGCAGGGTCAATACAGTTGAGGGGGTGGGCTGAGGTTTCGGTTGGATATACCAATTTGCACAGGGTGTACATGTATATGCATCTCATGGTGTCGAACTGTAACTACGATGTAATGCGTGTGATGGATGATAGGAATAATTTCATTGATTTATGTAGCTACTGAGATGGCTCACAGAATTCTCCATACTCGTTATACAACATGTCCGCACAGGGAGACTGGCATGGACTATTACAATTCCAACTTTGACACTATATACCAATTCATTAAACATCTCAGCTACCCGCATATCTCTTGCCTTTGCTTTTGCTTTATTGATTTTTTTTTCTGCTGAGTTTAACCCTTCAGCGAGTAGCCGACATCGCCGGCGTCGGAGCCCATCTTGACGAGGCGCGCACGCATGGCCTCGGCGCGCTCGCGCTCGGCGGGCTTGAGCTTGGAGAAGTCGACCTTGTCAACCCACTTGCCGATGCCGTGCTGGAGGACGTTGCGGGCGCGGAGGGTGCTGCCGCCGGCGTGGCCGACGGAGCCATGGAGGGTGACGCGGTCCTTCTTGGCGTCGTAGACGCCGCGGTGGAGGATGTTGTTGTTGTAAAAGGCGATGTCGCCGGCCTCGAGCTTGACGACGAGCTGGTCGGGCAGGACGGGCTCAAAGGGGCCGGCGGCGCGCTCGGCGTCGGTGCGGGCGCGGGCGTGCGAGCCGGGCACGAGGACGAGCGACTCATCCTCCCAGAGGGCGAAGTTGTACTGGGCATGGAAGCCCGGGCGGGCGAGGCGCTCCATCTCCTCGGCCGGGGTGGCCTCGGCGGGGATGTCGTCACGGTGCCAGCGCAGCTCGAAGTCGCCGTCCGGGCGGACGAGCATGTTGAAGAGCTCCATGACGAGGTCGTCGTCGCCGCACTGCAGCAGGGCCTTGACGATGTCGAGCACCTCGTCGGAGAAGTAGAGCTCGGTGAAGACGTCGTGGCCGGGCAGGTCCGGGTTCATCATGTGCTGGACGCCCCAGATGCCCTTCTCGGGCTCCCACTGCCAGGGCGGGAACTGCTTGCCGACGGTGCGGATGTGCGGCCACTCGCCGCGGCGCGCGAGGGCCTCGACCTTGGTGGCGGCGTCGCGCAGGCTCTGCAGCTTCTCGGGGGAGACGATGGACTTGACGACGACAAAGCCGTCGCGCTCGAGGTCGGCGAGGTAGGAGGAGGTTTTTTGGGCGGGCATGGTTGGTTGGCTGTGTTGCTGGTTGACGGGGGGTATCAAGGGAGGATGGGACGAGCAAGATGAGACGAGACGGAGAAGGGATGTTATTAATACAGAAAAGAGAGGAAGGGAAGGGGAGAAATGCCAAGCCTGGAGAAGGTGCGCAATGTAGAATATAAATTCTGGGCGATGCGGGGAAAACTTGGGGCAGTCCAGAAGAGTATGGGATGAAGCTATAAAATGGCTATAAAAGAGCCTGGATAGCCCGGATAGCGGGGTGGTTGCAACGTTTGGGGAAGCCCCAGCGGAGCCCCTGGAAGGCGCTGTGGCGTGTGCTGGAGGAGCGGCGTTTAGGTGCTGGCAGGTACCTGTCTGTTGGTGTCTGCAAGACTGCCTCTTCAAGTACCAGCTACACGGGATTCCCTCGTCAGCGCATTTACTACTAGGAGGCAGGTAGGAAAAAAAGAACCAACCCCTTAAAGATACATGGTGACTTCTCACGTAGCATGGCAGAACCGTTGTACGTAATAGTCGTCCCAGCACCGCGCAAGCCTGCTCAGGCTTATCAGATGGCGCTGTGGGTAAAAACTGGAGCGGAAACGAGTGCCTGGAAAAAAGCCTACAGGGCACGAGACACGCCAAAGAGCCTCGTCCTTCAGCGGGCCGCTGTAGTCAAGAGTGACCTGCCTAATAGGTCGGTCAGTCGAGATGACCACGGATGCAACAAATCCGCTGCTTCTTGCTTCTGCTTCCTGCTTCAAGCATCTTGATAACAGTATCGAACCAAGCCACCAAATACCACCCAAAAGCCCCCTCTCTCAAAATCGAATGGTCAACACGCCTTCCCACCTCCAGCTCAGCCCAGCCAACAGTCAAACTCAGGCCACACTCATCCGCACGGCAAATCAGCCCAACTGCCAAAGTAATAATACATACATCATTCACCCCGCGGCCGATGACACGTTACTCCCAAAAACATCCCGTCCCCCGCCCGCCCACAGCCCGCTCCCCGCCGCCCGGCCTGCCGCGGGGTTGACCGACCCGCCTTGCCGAACCGGAGCGCCGCCTCTGCCCATGTCACCCGTCGCACCAGCTTTCCCCCCATATCCATGCCTGCCGTCGATCCGGGTAATTGTCTTGTCCGTTGGTCTGCCGATGATCGGATATTCTAGGCATTCCGTCGCGAACAAAAGAGGACTCTCTTATTCAACTTCTTGACGCCTTGCCCACCCACACTCCCCATCGTAGCATGCCGTGGCCGATGCTACCATGACTTATAATTCCTTCCTGCCCCTAGTCCAACGTCCTATTCAAAGTCCATGCGTAATGCCTACTATGCCCACTCTGCTTTTTTTTGTCTAGCATCCCTTGGTCCGAAAACAAACACGCCTTGCCCAGTACATTCCTCCCGGTCCCAATGCTCGACTGCGCTCTGCAGAAAGACAAATTTTGGCGTACTTTCTGTTCGCGATTTGAGAGACTGAATAAGCTGTCAAGCTACAATTTACCCACTTCTTCTCGGGTAAATTCTCGCTGTAGTAGAAAGCCCATGCTACCCGTGGCGTGTGATTTCACAGCCGCAAGGGTTGGTGCCAGCCACCCTCGGAAGCGAGAGCCAAACGCCCCCAATGCAACCAAGCCACTTATTGACTATGTCTCGTATAGCCTCGCTTTGTGGATACCGGAACGATCCGCAGAGCAGGGCCGGCCGAGACGTTGCCGCAGACACTGGCGTCAGCTCACGCGCTCGTGTTGCCTCTTGGTGAGTCTTGTACTCAAGGGTGGACGTGCTTGTTCCCCCATCAGGCGATATGGGCCGGCTAACGGCACGGCCACGACACACGGCGGGTGATTCGATCCTGCCTTTTTGCAGAGTACTATATCCCAAGCGCTTTTGTTTTCATCCCAGGTCCTGATTCCCAGTGGCTGTGGTGGACGGTGGTTGCGTGCGTCCACTGTCCAATGCATACGCGAGGCTCCAATGCAGCTCCCCAATCTAGTAATAGCACAAGTGCAAGGAGAAGCCGTGGACGATGCATACGGAGACTGTCGACATACCTACCGCTCCGACATAAGTCCGTCCTCCTGGAAGACTTCCCTCCAAAGATACACATGACAAGCTTTACAGAGGAGCTCTCCTGGAACGGTGTCTACAATAACATTTATTGAAGCTGGACATCGATTCTATCCTACTGTTCAAACAGAGAAGAAACACCGGAGTCTATATTGGGCGTCATTGCATCGTTTCGTGGGCCTCCACGGATCCCGTCATCTCGCCGGCAAGTCGCTTCAAGCGGCGCTGCTCACGCTTCTCATCTGCCTGGGCATGCAGCCGCTCTCTGAGCTCGCGCCGATCCTTGGCGGGTATTATGTTAGGGTCGTAGTCCGAGACCGCGATCCAAGTACCGCCCCCCGGATACTCCGCCCCATCCACGGATTCCAGAAAGCGGTCGAGGGCGCCAAGGCTAGGCAGGCAGATCCAGCCGTAGTGGTGCACTCTTTGTTTGGCGGTGCCGACTGCCACGGGGCAGTGTTCCGCAAAGGTCTCGAGCAAAGCCGCCGCGACCAGGACATCCCCCGTCGAGCGTTTGACTCTGGCGGTATACGGGTAGAGCTCTCGCGGCTTCGGCCGGGCACCGATCCACAGCGTTCGGTCCTCCGGGGCATTGGCAGGCAAGCCTCGGCGCCTTCTCGCAAGCACGCTGGCGTTGCGGTCAGATGTTGCAATTTGGAGTGCCTCGTCGCTGTCCCGAAAGAACAGGTGGTGTAGGATCGCGGCCCCGCGGACCGTGTCCGTCGCGGAGTTATGCCTCCCATTTAGACTGTGTAAGTCCGCCGGATCATCATGACCAAAACCGCAGGCCCTAAGCGTCTCGCTCAACCCGGGCTTGTCGATGCTGCTCGCAAGTCGTGCGAGTTCTTGTATATCTAGCCAGGACGTAAAGTACTGGGTCAAAGTCGTGTAAACAGTTGATAGTAACTGAAATTCATATAGGAGATCGAACCCGACGAATACTATCTGTTCGCTGCTGGAGGTGGGCAACTTCTTGCTGTGCTTGCACCTGTATAAATCGACAAGGCTGATGATAAATGTATCGGCGTCGACGCTGGGAATGTGATGCTCGGTGCCAAATCTGTGTGCCTCCCGCCTCGCACTTCTGTCCATGTCGGAAAATACAATTCGATGTGTTTCAACCCGACACGTTTCATGAAATTCGCATAGAGTCTTGAGCACGGCGCAGGATCCAGGCAGCTGCAGCATGGATATGCCAATTTCTGCGGCCTTGGTGTTATCATCAGCCCAGGGCTCAGCGTCAAAGACGACGAACGTGGCGTTTTCGGCAGCCACTGCCACCGCATCGCGGTTGGGGATGCAGGCGTCGTAAAGACGGCGCCAGTGCCGAATCTTGAACCCTTTGGGGCGGTTCTGGTGTTTCATTTTCGGATGACGGAGGGAAACTTTGAAAATGGCGAGGGTGGTCGAGAACCGGCATGTATTTGATGAAGACAGGTTGGTGTCGCGTCGTGGCGAAATGGAATATGCAGGAAGAGAAAAAAAAGGCTTGGTGGCGTCAGGAGGCTCGCACGATGAAACCTAAAGATGGGATTCTCGCGTGGCTTCAACGGTGCAAAAGCGGGAGCTGCCTGTTCACAGACCATATTTTCAGGCCTCCTCCGCGAAGAGTGCAAACGGCGCGAAAGGGGGTTCAACAGCCACGCAGCCGCAACTATCGCACTTCAGAATACTATCCAAGAATCCGCCGCAGCATATTCCCTGCCTGCTTGCGGGGCTCTGGGCTATCGTGCGTAATGAGTTGGTAGAATGAGGCTATCACGGAAGCACGACGACCTGGTCAAGTTGCTTGTACATCCTATCGAAAATGCGTCCTTGCTTGGTCGCGAGCTTGTAACCACCGCCACGCTCTTAGAGCATCTACGACGTAGATATGGATCGCCGTGCATCACCTGCGCCCTTTAAACCAGGTTGCCTAATTCTTTTGATAGCCGGTTGCGCGCGGCATATAGCCTGGCCTGATTTAAAGCGAGACGAACGCCATCTCCCCGCTAATAAACCTTCTGAAGACCCCAACTTCATAAGACGATCATACTATAAGACGGTGAATCTGCTCGAGGCTCACAATTGCCATCAAGCCAATACCGGATTCTCTTGCCCGCTCGTTGCGCTCTTCTAGGTGAGTGTTCTCTCCCAGGGAGCTCGCGAGCACGGCGCTGCCTAGCCGGTGGTGTTGTTCTTATCAATGCACAGTGCACGTCGCTCACATAATCACGCTGCTTCTACACTTTGAAAATTCTTGTGATAGTCTATTAATGTCTCGCTGTTTCCAAATGTTGAAACCACTCAAAATTGACACGAATGTTCGTTTCCAACGGCAGTGATCCATCTGGTCACTCTGCCAAATTTCTAGGCCACTTCCTTCGCCTTTTTCTCCTGTCGTATACGCCTCTTCTCGGCGATTTCGGAATCTGCCTTTTGTTGCAAGAAACAACTGACCTCAGCCTGCGTTGTTACGGGCGTGATTTTCGGGTCGTATTTCGAGGATACGTTCCAAGATCCTCTTCCTTGTGCGTCTTCAAGCCCGTGAGCCTGCTTCACGAATCGCTCAAGGTCATCCAGGCTGTCAAGGCAAACCCACCCTCCCAAGCTCTTAAACTTATGGCTTCCGATAGCCGTAGGCTGAAAACTTGAAAAAGGCTCATATAAAATAGCTGGGTCTGGGCGGCCGGGAAATGTAGCTCCTGGTAAGTCAACTTTAGCTCGAAATGGGAATCTTTCTCGCGGGCCAGCGTGGCCCCTGAATAAATTCGATTTAAGATCAATCTGGTCGCGTAGACGTTCTTCCCTTGCCTTAGCACGTTGCCGGCGGGAATTCGGGCAGATTTCCAGTAAGGTACCGTCCTGAGGCAAGAAGTGTAGGAGATGAATAAGGACAGACATTATGCGCATAGCATCATTTCCAGCATTATGTCTGATAGCATGGAAGGCAGGCACAGTTTGAAGGTCAACTGGAAATCCCAAGGCAATTAGTACATCTCGCAAGCCTGGTCGGTTAGGGAGGCTCGAGTTGTCCCTCGCGAGCTCCTGCACATCAACCCAGGAAGTAAAGCAGCTCAGAGCGCGAGGGTAGTGCTTAGAGAAGACACGGAACTCGGCGGAAAGGTCGAAGCCAATAAGAGTAAGCGTCGGCGATGTACCATGAGAGGAAAGGTAGGCCTGCCGCGCCGTGTTGAGGATGTTGACAATGGTGTCATCTACCTCGTCAGGCTCGACAGCAAGGATTGATTCAGGATCCCCTTTCCAGAACTGCTCGCGCTCTCTGCCTGTGCATCGCTCCCTGCCCTTGATTCGAATGCAGTGAGATGAAACGGGAAATTGTTGGTATATCTCTGCAAAATTCCGAGGCGGCTGAGAAGCGTGCTCGTGCCAGTCCGCTGCGGCATCCAAAAGGGAGATGCCAATCTCGTAGGCTTCCCCTTGGAATGCTTGTCCTTGGCGTCCTATCCAAACCTCGGTGTCGACAGCAACGAAGATGGATGTCGAGCGCTTGACGGTTCCAAGGTCCGAGAGATTGCTACGCCATAAATCCGCCCAGTGGCGCGTCTTAAAATGCTTTGGGCTGTCGTAGTACCGCATATTGCTGAGGTTTGCGCTGGTGAGAGAATCGTGGAAGAGAAATAATGAAGCAGCAAACGGAGTAAGGATGTTGGCTTTAAGACGCAAACTGGCGCACCACATGACCGCGCAGTGCGTAGTCAGAAGAAGGTTCACAAGCCTACAAGCCTACAAGGCTTAAATGAGGTTCGTAAGGCGAAAAGGCTAAAAAGAAAGGTTAGAAAACGCTCAAAAGCTTTCAGTACCGGGATGTCACTGGCGATGCGCTGGGTGGCCACCTGTCCTCTGGCAAGGCGAAGGGGAGCTGCGACACCATTTTTAAACACTTATAGATTCACAAGGCCGTGCAGGTATTGGTTTCGATTCTTTCGACGACGATAGTATCACACATGATTCCTCATCAGCACCTCCTCGGATGCAGATCATAAAAATGAACACGGCGAGCGACTCAGCCAGTGTAGATATTTTTGGGCCCAGCTGGCGGACGACCGCGAAGTCTCCTTGCCTCGTCGAAAAACAATCGCAACCATCCTGTTGGATTGCGAACTCGTTTCCGACGCGAGGGCATTTCAGCCATCATCTCTATCCCGATTTCCGTTCGGCAGGGGACCAGAGCTCGCAGTCGCTGGTCAGCGAGCGTCTGCAGCGATCACGTTGCCATCAGGTAATGCGGTCGAGGACGCAGGGAAGCTCGAGTTTTGATTTCATAGATGAACCCACCCGGCAAGGGGTCTTGACAAACAGAGCAATAAAACAGTATACGGCTTCCCTTTTGTAGTCTTCTTCCTAGCCAAAGGCACGCCCTACACGCAACATTTCCGTGCCCCGCCACGCCCTTGCCCCCCACGCCGGCATCGCAAACGGCGCAACCAATCCATTTCCAGCACTTCCAGCATATTCTGTCCCAACATCCATTGGTCTACAAATACAGTTCGTACCTCGTCTCAATTGTGCCAATTCTTCTCATAACTCCAAACACCCCTAATACCAACTGCTTTCAAAATGTCCGACGGTGTCATTCGTCACGCTCGCAAGGAGGGTACGTCTTGCACCCCCGCCATGTCGCACGGCGGCGACCGCTCTAACACAGAGTCTAGATGTCCCCATCATCCTCGACCTGATCCAGGCGCTCGCCGACTACGAAAAGGAAGCCGACTCCAACAAGGCCACCGTCGAGAGCCTCGCGCAGACCATTGCCTTTGCGCCCTCCGGCGCGCCGTCGGACCCCAACGCCACCGGCTGCGTGCCCAACACCGAGCCGACGTCGGCCAGCCGGCCCGCGCGCTGCCTGCTGCTGGACAACCCCGAGGGCGAGACGGTCGGCATGGCGCTGTACTTTTACAACTACAGCACGTGGCGCGCCGTGCCGGGCATCTACCTCGAGGACCTGTTCGTGCGCCCGTCCCAGCGCGGCCGCGGCTACGGCAAGGCGCTGCTGGTGCAGCTCGCGCGCGAGGTCGTCGCGTTCGGCGGCGCCCGGCTGGAGTGGTCGGTGCTCAAGTGGAACGAGCCGAGCATCAAGTTCTACGAGAAGATTGGCGCGCAGGGCATGAACGAGTGGATGACGATGCGCGTAACGAACGACGGCCTGACCAAACTGGCAGGCCTGCTAGACTGAGAGAGAGGCCCGCCTACGGATAAAGAAAAGGGGTTTCATGCTTGGCTAGGCTCCGATAGATGCAATACCGTAAAAAATACAAAATGTACAAGAAAGATTTCGGATAGCAACCGCTATGAGGCAGGCTTCTTCAGCGGACGGCCATTGGCATTTACACCGTCAAAGATGGACCGTTGCTGCGGCGTGGCATCTCGGAGGCTGGGAAAATCCCCAAACGTAAACTTGTAATGCAGCGCTCGCGGGTCCTGTTCCATCTTGGGCGTGAGCATCCACGTGCGCGTATACGCTCGCCGGAACCACCGCGGCGAGAGGCCGCTGCCCGAGTGCGCTTGACCGTACGGCCCGGCATCCCGCTGGCCAGACCGCACCGCTCGCTTGGCGCTGCGCTCTCTTTCCACCGCGGCCGCCGCGTGGGATGCATATCGCATCAGCGCAGCCGATGTGGCAGCCCCCTCCTCCTCCTGCGGCGGCGGTCCTCCCACGCGGGTCCGTCTTGTTGGAATCTGCCACTCGCCCTCCTCCTGTGCGCCGCGGCTCAGACGTCCCAGCAGCTCCCACTCGCCCTTGCCGAGCGGCGGCTGCATCTTGTCGGCGCTGCGCCGCCACCAGCGCGCCTTTTTGGCATTAACGACGCACTCGGCCGGCGGGTCACCCCAGATGTTCTCCGCGGGCACGTCGACGTCTGGGTTCACGGTCTTGATCGCGGGCCCAAGTAGGTGAGTGGCGAACTTTGCTTCGCTTTGGCGTTTTCGTTGGGACGACAGTAGCCGCAGGAGTTTTGGTTGATCCCACTTCAGGAAGAAGCGGTTCTTGGGGTTTCCGATCGGTCTCTTTTCCTTTGCTCCG
This sequence comes from Cordyceps pruinosa, assembly GCA_003025255.1. Lineage (NCBI taxonomy): Eukaryota > Fungi > Ascomycota > Sordariomycetes > Hypocreales > Cordycipitaceae > Cordyceps > Cordyceps pruinosa. The sequence continues at coordinate 21,838 of LUFD01003653.1, read as the reverse complement.
GCAGTCGATTCTTGGACGGTCGTCGCAGCCGCTGTCGGGTTGGTATCGCCGGTCAGGGCCTCAAGCGCCTTCGAGTCCGAGGCGCCCTGGGGCACGACGAACTCACTCATCAGCTGCCGCCGACGCGTGCCGGAGCGGCCAAACGCCTTGGAGATGAGACCCTCCATGCACTTTCTATTGCCCGTGTTGGCGGCGGATAGCGTGCGCAGCACCCGCTGTGCTCGCCCCCAGTGTCGTTCGGCTCGGGTGTCATGTTTGCGGTGCTGGTGGAATCGAGTCTGGATCAGTGATTGGATTGTCGGGCGGACAGCGGGCGGGAGGTAGGAACATTCGCGAAGCAGCCGGCGGTAGATGGAAAGGCCGTTTTGGGCCGTCATGGCGGGGGCTGGATGCGGCGAGCGCTGGGATGGAGGTAGTTGCACCGGAAGTGTTGATGTTTGGAGTCAGGCGTTCCCTTTTTCCAGGACTTAGAGGCTGGTGGAGTGGGTGCTCCGCAGTCGGGATCGAATGTAAGCGAGTCAACAACCTATGATTCTACCAAGAGAATTTACCGTAGGTCGACGATGGAATTGAAAACGGCGTGATTGTGACTTTAACATGGAGCTTTAGAACAGCGCTCTACGTTGAGCGGAACTGCCAGAGTTGTACGGTGACAAGACTCCTTTGTGGCTTCGCTTACAGTCCTGGCGCGGACACTTTTGCCTTGGATGTATTTTTTGCTGAAGTTTCTTGTGAGGTTAGATTCTTCTATCGCAAACGGATTACTCTTCTTGCTGTAGCGCTTAAACTTTGTTTTGCCGTGGGAAATAGTTGTTGTTCAGGTTGTGAGTCCTGCTGTTGGGCATTCGAGTGGGCATAGCTGCATCGTTACTCTCAGCGGTCTGGTCCCTAAATGCATAGTAACATGCGGATCTACCTGTTCAAGGCCAGCTGTTTTGCGCCGGCAGATACCTCTGCCCAGGGGTAGATTCTGCAGCCGAGACGCCGAGACAGTTCCATCTGCAGGGGATGTGTCATGGTGCTTTGTGCGTCTCTGTAGCACTGGCTGGCAGGGCAATGGCGAGGCTTGATGCAATGAAGGTGGAACCAGGGATTACGGAAGATTTATGCGACATTGTGACCTGTGACTTGAGCAGAAGATTCGATTTGAGTGCTGATTGCAGATGCCGTCTTACTCCTGTTTGCCTATCAACTGGCAGAATTTCTGGAGAACGTGAAACCACTTAACGCGGCCCCACATCAAGGGCACGCCTCTCCACACGTACGCGGTCGGACGCGCCACGGCCAGACACGAAATCACGAAACAGACACGCTTCGTAGCCCGCTTCGCTGCGATCAATTAACGGCCCTGCGCAGCCTCCATTCCTGCATGCCGCGGCGACGAGGCAAGGGTGTCCGTACAGGGAGGGCAGAGGCCCATGTCCATGTGACAAGCTGAGCACCCAAGTGCCCTGGTAGAGCGAACATCCGACTGCGGCATCAGAAGCCGATATGTTTATTGTTTGCGGCGCCTTCATAAACTCAATCCTTTTCCTTTATAGTAGTATCAGAGACTTGCGACTTCAAAAGTTAATCGCAACAAATCACTTCGCCCGCGTACCCCCAAAACGTCCCTCTGTTGCGCCCTCAGCGCCGTCCTTAGCGCTGCACCATCGCCTTCAGGGCAAGCACCGCTGAGGCCCCTCAAAACCACTCCGCTGCCGCATTTGCCCTTTTACTCTCTGCTTGCCCATCCACTTTGGCCTCATTTTCAACCCTGAAGCTTTCGCCCTCGTCATCGTCGTCTATATCACTACAGCCGGTATTCCAATCCCATTTCGATACGACAGTCCACAGCGCCTTCTACGCCCCTGAGCAGCATATTTTCCGCCCTCCTCCCCCGTCCATAACGCCGCCCGCCCGCCGCGCCAGCATCGCGCGTATTTTCACCTCTATGCGTCACCACCGAAAGCTCTCCTCGATATAGCCCGCCGTCCACCATGCCGCCAGCTTCGCAATCCTCGCAGCAGTCTTTCACTATGAGCCAGCAGTCGCAGCAGCCGCGCCCCAATGCCCCCAATGCCTCTTTTAATCGCAGCTTTCCCGCCAACCCGGAGGCACCCCAAGTTATCTACTCGGTAAGTGGCCTGCGCCGCCTCAGCTGCCGTTGCGCCACAAACCGCCCTCTACTAATACGCGAATCCCCAGGCTTCCTATTCCGGTGTCGACGTCTATGAAATGGAAGTCAACGGCATCGCCGTCATGCGACGACGCCACGACTCTTGCCTGAATGCCACCCAAATCCTCAAGGTCGCCGGCGTCGACAAGGGCAAGCGAACAAAGATCCTCGAAAAGGAAATCCAAACCGGAGATCACGAAAAGGTGCAGGGTGGTTACGGGAAATATCAGGGCACTTGGATCAAGTTCGAACGCGGCGTCGAAGTCTGTCGTCAGTACGGCGTCGAAGAGCTGCTCCTCCCCCTGCTGACGTACGATATGGGCCAAAACGGTGCCGCGGCTGGCCAGGGTGACCTCAACACACCTACCAAGGAGCAGGCTATGGCTGCACAAAGGAAGCGCATGTACAACTCCACTACCGAGGGTCGGCCCAATGGCGTTAACGGCACATTTTTCAAAAACATTTCGAGCACCGCGTCCCATGCCGTCGCCGCCATTAGCAAGGCGCGATTCGACTCCCCCAACCCGCGCAGCCGCAACGGCCCCTTCCATCCGCCCAGCTTCAGCAGACAGCCCTCGATGCAAAACGGCGACGAGTTCCCCGGAAATTCGCAGCAGAGCTTTACTTCGGAATACAGCCAGCACGTCGACTCTGCATACTCGACGCAGCAGGCCAACGGCGCTCCTCCAATGCCCGAAGCCGAGCCACCCCGAAAGCGCCAACGCGTCAACATGACCCCCAGCGAAAGCTTCGGAGGATACAGTCAGAATATGGAAACCTATGCCAACGCCTTCCCTGGGTCCCCGACAGAACCCAACGAATCTTTCATGTACCCGCCGAATGCCACCCAGGACCAATCACCCATCGAGGAGCTCACGGGATTCCAGGCACCACTTCCGTATGAAATGTCTCCCGACGCTGAGATGAAGCGAAACATGCTCATGGGTCTATTCATGGACTCATCCACACCCGATTCCTCAAAACACGACATGCTCCGCACTCTGACCCAGAGTGAACTGGATATGCCCATCGACCACCAGAGCCACACGGCCCTGCACTGGGCCGCAACTCTTTCCCGTATGCCTCTTTTGCGAGCTTTGATTGCCGCTGGCGCTTCTCCGTACCGAGTCAACGGTTCAGGCGAGACGCCACTCATACGCGCCTGCGTCGTTACGAATTCCATGGATCATGGATCCTTCCCCGATCTGCTCGAGGTGCTAGGCGGAACTATCGAAGCCAGAGACCACAAGGGCCGCACTGTACTGCATCATATCGCCGTTACGAGCGCAGTAAAGGGCCGGAATGCCGCGAGCCGCTACTACCTGGAGAGCCTGCTTGAATGGGTTGTGCGCCAAGGGAGCGTACCGAGCAGCCAGAATATTAGCAGCAGTGGCGCCGCACCCAATGGCGCTCAAGTCAACATACCAAAAATGGGCATTGCTCGATTCATGTCCGAAATTGTCAACACGCAAGATAGCTGCGGCGACACCGCTTTAAATATCGCTGCTCGCATTGGCAACAAGAGCATCGTGTCCCAGCTCCTCGAAGTCGGCGCCGACCCCAACATTGCCAACCGTGTCGGCCTGCGGCCTGTCGACTTTGGCATCGGTGTCGACAACGCCGAGGAGAAGCGCAACGGCGAGGCCGGCCCGTCATCAGCCGAGAGGCCCGGCGCCGCTCCTGGTTCCAGCCAGAAGATGTGCGAGAGCAGCGACGAGATCATCGCCTCCATCACACACCTTCTGGGCGAGACCAGCTCCGCCTTCCAGCAGGAGATGAAGACGAAGCAGGCTAGCCTTGACTCGCTGCACGCTACGCTGCGCGGCACCTCAACCCAGCTTGGCGACGCGCGCCGCAAGATCGAGCAGCTCACGGCGGCCGTGTCTAAGCAGCAGCTCGCCCGCAGGAAGGTGGCCAACCTAGCACACGCGCGCGAGGACGAGCAGTCGCGCCTTATGAGCGAGCAGTCGCGCTCGGGAGCGGCGCAACCTAACCCGCCGTCGTCGTGGGAGACGGAGCTCGGCGCAATGCTCGAGGCGGCCGAGCAGCACAGCGCCGGCGGCGGCTTCGGCGCCGAGGCCATGCTGCCGTCCGCGGCCGCCCTCCGCGCGCGCATCTGCGCCGTCGAGGCCCGCCGCGACGCCACCCGCAAGATGGTCCAGGCGCTGCAGGGCCGCAGCCGCGACGTCGAGGTCAAATACCGCCGCGTTGTCGCTCTGTGTACCGGCGTCGCCGAGGCGGAAGTCGACGCCGTCATCGACGGCCTCCTCAAGGCCGTCGAGAGCGAGCGCGAGGAGCTGGAGGTGGACCGCGTCCGCCGGTTCCTGGGCGGCGTCGAAGGCGTTGTGCATTAGTAGTGCGCGGCGCCCACCATCGCGGACCGGCCTCCTCCCCCTCCTTGCACACCTTGTACATTTCGTTCTGTCGTTATTCATGACGTGTCGGTTATACTCATGGTCCGTCATCATTCGTCGGTGTATTCACTTGAGAGGCTTCTGGGTTTTCCATCTTGGTGTTTTCTTCGTCTGTTTCGCAGACAAACGGTTGTTTTTGGAAACGGCGCTCATCGGGGACAGGATCTTTCTTTTTATCGTGGGAGGCCAACTCATTACTTTTTTCGTTTTTTATTTCTGTTTTTCTGATCTACCCTTTTGAACGAGTCTTGCCTGTTCAGAAAAGAAACAGGGCGTAGGTGTTCTGGTACTTGTCCCGGCGTTGAGATGTTTCCGCCGGCTACGGAGGTGGCTTTTTGTGTTTGGATTTCGGTTCATACCTTGTATGGAAACTTCTGTTTTTCTTGTGTATGCTCGTTCGTTGGGTACATCTCGTCATGATAGTAATGCGTTCCTTGTAGCTTTCGCTACGAGCAACGGCCTGTCTCTTCGCCTCTTCACGCTGACTTCTGCGGTGCACTTTTTGTATCTCTATTCAGATGTGACCTGTCTATAGATGGTAAAGTTAAAGAGAGGAAGGAACAAGGGAAAGTTGTGTCTCTTTTCTCTCGAATGTAGAATCAGCCGCACACACGCCATAAACGCCCACGCAATGCCTATGAAAAAAAGGAAATGATAGTTCGACTCCAGTCCACCCTCCTCACAACGCCCCGTTCCGGTACACGCCCTCCCACCTGGCCTCGACGCTCGTGATCCTTGCCTTGAGGGCCCGGATCTCCGCCTCCAGCTCGTCCATGTTGCGGTTCAGGACGGAGATCTCCTCGAAGCGCCGCGCGCGCGTCGCCGCGCGCAGCATCTCCTCGACCATGAAGCGCTGCTCCTCGAGCACGGCGAGCCCTTCGCGCAGGCCCCTCTCCTCCGTCTCCAGCTGGCTCACGACGGTGCTCACCTCGCTAGCCGCCTGCGAGGCCGTGTCGGACTCGGCGAGCTCCGTGTGGCGCAGGCCCGAGGACCCGGCGTGCGCGGACAGGTGCGGCGCGGACCGCGCGTACCGGGAGGACTGGTTGCGCAGAAGCTGGGGGAGGCTCTTGAGCGGCAGCATGTTCGTGTGGAGGAAGGTGCTCGCGTAGGTATAGATGGCCGTCTGCAGTCGTTGTTGTGTGGGACTCTGGGTGGGCAGGTCTCGTATGCGCTTCGCGGCGATGCCGTATTTACCGAAGCCGTCGATCAAGCGTTTTCGGATTTTGCTTGCCTCTTGGATCTGCGCTCGTGTGGGTGGCGGCTTGCTCAAGTCGACTTCGCCGTTCTCCAGTCTGCCCGGCTGCAGTGCGACAAGGACGCGATGAAACGAGGGCAACAGTTGGCGAATTCCTCTCTCGAACTGCCGCAGCGTCTCGTATGCCCGTTGATCTGTAGGCTTCAATTCCAGGGAAGCATTGAAATCCCTCCCAGAGAATATTGTGTGGTTGCAGTCCTGACACATGCGAATGCCAACCTTGACAAGGTCAGTCGCAGCAGGCGGCTTCTCCGTAGGTTGGTGTGATGCTGTGTTCATCAGTGTTGGCGCTATGGGCAAGTACTCATGATATTGCCGAGTGTACTTACGTGGTGCAACGTCAAGACTGATTTCGGACGAGCAACCCGTTTGCAGGTCCGCACATACCACCCTGCCGCATATGCGACAGTGATGTCTTCTGAAAGTCCAGGTGCCAAACTCTTGCTGGCAGAACGGGCACTTGGACACGGACTCGTCTTCTTCCCACGGCACGACGGACTGCTCGATTGCTTTTCGTTGGTTGTTTTGGCCTGTCAACTGGCTGACGGGTGATAGCAGAGAGCCGTTGGGCTTTTCGGGCGGATCGACCAATAATCTCGTTAGTTTGGTAAGTCGCTTCTCCAGCCGTGAGACTTCCAGCTTTTGCCGTTCAACGCGCTTTCGGCGAATTTCTGCAAATGCGCTTGTGTGGTCGCTCGAGACGCCCGTGTGGTCGTTGTATCCATCCCTTGACTTGTAGCAGGTTTCGCAAACCCTGGCCCAGACGCCTCGAACAGGTTCGTGGTTCGCGCTTCGACTTAATTTCATTTGGTACATGGTATGTTCTTCGCAGAATAACCGACCACAGTTTCGGCAGTTGATGCTGCCGGTCATGGGGCCGAGGTTCTTTCCGCAGGTAGGGTCGGTACACCGGTCGTGGCCCGTCGGCCGCTGCCAATGTATCCTCGTGATAAGCTCCTCGGGGTCTACATGGACCTCTTGCGATTTCCCGGGGGCATGCGATGCGGCGTGGTGTGGCGGCTGAGCGGACTCGTTTGATTCGAAAACTTCCAACCCGCGTAGTTTTTGGTTGATTAGGGACAGCGGCTGAAAGCGCTTTGCCTTTTGCACCTGCTTGTCGAACCACGTCTTCACTTCGTCCTGCTCCTCGGCGGGTAGTTCCTGGTGATTGTCGTCGATGTGTCGATTAAGCTGTAACAGAGTGACCTTGAAGATGGAAAGAGTGAGCGCATGACCCTCAATTCATACATGTTACACCATACCATCTCCTCGCTGCAAATGGGGCAAACGAGGCCTCCATCGCTGGACAGCCCGGCTTTCGGCTGCGCGCCGACGCTGATGCTAGATCCGATATCCTGTCCAAGATCCGTTATGCTACCACTGATAGGCGGCGACAGCGACGAGGACCCAATCGAGACGGTGCTGTCGGACGGTGCCAACGGGCTGGAGGCACGAGGGGCGGCGGGTGGCGGCGCAAGGCCCTTGCCGCTGCCCAGAATGCGACCGCCGCCGAGCTTGCGGCCGGACATTGCGAGTCGCTTCTGGCAGTTCGAGTCGGTTTGTCGTTGAGCGGATGCCCGCCAGTGCAGCAACCCGAGACGACCTGTGGTGTTCGAGCTGCCTCTGGCGCAGTTGGCATCCAGAAGTGTACAATGACTTGACAGAAGGTGGGATGACGATGGCAGGTGGCCAATGTATGTGGCTAGCAGAGCTGGGTGGTGGAGACACAGGGAACATGTTGGTGTGGGCAACGGGAGTGGGAGCGCTGGAACGATGGGATTTCGAGGTACGGATGAACGGTCAGGACGGAACTGAAGAAGTACAGAAAAAGTCTGTGATAGGGCTCGCAACGAAAATAATTGTCTGGAAGGTAAATATCTTGGCGCAATTAATTGATGAACTCGGCTGAAGGTGTGTCTCCAACTGGCTTCACCACAGACGGCGGCAAGTCCAGTAATAGCCCGCTACAAGCTGCCCAGCTGCCTGCTGTAAATGGCCGTTATTAGGCAGGTTGCCCCCTGCTAGCGCCTTATCGCGGCGTCCTTATCGGAGCTCAACCTGCACCATAGACCCTGGCTCTGTCCCGACTCCGGCTCGTTTCTGCCCATCTTGCACCTTTACAACCCAATATCGACAACTCACCCACCATGCCCAAACCGTTTCCAGAAGTGCAGCCTGGAGGCAGTCTCATCCTCGCGTGGCAGGTCAAGGATAAGAACGTTTTGGTAGTCGGCGGCGGCGAGGTACAGCCCTCCCATTCATATCCCTTAGGCACAAGGAACAGCGCGCGGTGCTAATGATAACAGGTTGCAGCAGGCCGCATCCTCAACTGCCTCAATGCCGACGCCAACGTTACTGTCGTGTGCCCCGCAGCCGGCCTGAACAAAGAAGTCGCCTATCGAGTTTCCGAGAAGCAAGTCACACACATCGACCGAGTCTTCGAACCAGCCGATCTCGACAATGCCGTCATGGTCCTAGTGGCCATTGATGACCCAGATGCATCCACAGTCATCTGGAAGCTGTGCAAGGAGAAGAAGATTCCCGCCAACATTGCAGACGTCCCGCCTGAATGTGACTTCTACTTCGGTAGCGTCCACAGAGACGGTCCCTTACAGATCATGGTCAGCACCAACGGTCGTGGGCCGAGGCTCGCCGCCACCATCCGCCGCTTCATTGCCAGTAAGCTGCCCACCAACGCCGGCAATGCCATCGATGTCATTGGCGAGCTGCGGATCAAGCTGCGCAGAGTTGCCCCGAGAGTGGAAGACGGCCCAAAAAGAATGCGCTGGTCAGTCGCTTGTTGCAACACTTTTTTTCTTAGCGGCTACAGTGACGAAATCGGCTAACCCTATTTGACGACAGGATGTCGAAAGTCAGCGACACGTACAAATGGGAAGAAATGTGCCAGATGACACACGAAGACATGGAAAATTTGCTATTGTTTTATCCCGCCAACAAGGCTCCATCTATGGATATCATCAAATCTCTACGAGACGTGCGAGACGTCGAAGCGCTCGATGTGTTTGAAGGATCGTTCGGGTTCAGCATCGGGGTCTGAGAGACCGTTGCGCTGCGTGTCCAAGTGTGCTCACAGCATGCTCCCAAAATGTATCGGCGCAATAATCCTCACTACATTGGAATAAATCGTACATAACTTTTGTATAATACAGAAAATATATAGACTACAAAATTCGTTTCTGCCTTGGTGAAACCACAGGGCCTGACATTTGTCGCCCTATGATTAGTCAGCCCCACATTGCCGCAAAACATCATTCATCCAGACACGCTCAACCACCAGTGATTGACACGCGCCAGACACCAGGGACACCCATGGCAATCGCCAAGTACCTGTCACCATCACGAACTTGGACGCGTTATTCGAACGGTTGCTCTACGGATACACCCAATTCTCAACTAGCGGCCTAAGCCGCGGCACATTATGGCGGATCAGGATGTTTCCACCTCGGATACCTTCTACAGCGAGAGCCCCCTCGTTGACGATGTGATACCGCCCTTTTTCAACACCACATTTTCAACACATCGAGTATCGCCGCTTTTCATTGGGCCCCAACCTCTGGATCAACCCCGGCTCGACGTACTTGCTCATCGCTTGCGAGATACTCTTGTCGGAGACGTGGTTCGTGGCATTCAAATCGGGCTGGAGTCTCTCGAAACGCCTGCTGGGCAGGTTGGGCCGTTGCGCTATGTCAGATTTCGCTGGTTCTCGCCCTCTGACGTGCTTGGTGACCGGGACGTGCTTGACGATGCCCCTGACCGTGCAAGAGGCGAGGCTGGTGATAGCTCAGACAGCGGCCTCTGGGTCGAGATTCGGCACGAAAACGCGGCTTATGTTGCTCTCTTGCTGCCCGGATACACGACCCTCCAGCAACCCTCGTCGGCCAAACCATCGGACTGGGCCATGCGTCCTGGGAGGATGGCTACGGACAATACGCTTGACGAGGCAAGATTCCTCCATCTGCCCTTGCTTCTACTACGCATGCCGCAGCCCCTCAAACACGTCATTGGAGACTGGCTCTCCACGACTTTCGATTGTCGCGTTAGCAAGCTATCTCTAGGGACAAAAACGCTCGTAAACATCTGGGAAGGCTGGATCGAGACTATGGGCCTGTCTAATAAGGGACCTGATTTCGTGGTCACGCTGGCGTTCAACGCGCCGCTCCGCGATAGCGATGGTGGCCTGAACTCCGATTCTGATTCCGATGCGGAAGAGTCGATGGATCCCGGTTTGCGGAGTATGAGCGTCGCGGTTCCGCCTCACGATCTCCGACGCTTCCTGCGCACCGGCGAGAGGCTGCGGCCGGAGAATAGCGGCACGCCGGCCCTTTGGGAAAGGGATGCCCGCGAAAGGCGGCGCTTGGCCGGAGGCAACATGGACGACGGCTGGGCCTGGAGAACCGCGAGCAGCACCGGCGACCAGCCCTTCACGGCGGCCCTTGGGCGATATCTGCAGCACCACCTGGCGCTGAACATGTTCCACCCGAGCGTGCGGATTATCCAGATCTCCTGCGGCGGATTTGTTCTTGCGCAGTCGCGGCTCAAAGTTCTCCGCCGCGGAGACCTGACCGATGATTTGTCACGGGCAGCGTGGATGTTCGCCACTCAGCTCGGTGGAAGAATACGTGGAGATGATTTGCCGTCTGTTATCCCTGCGGGTGTGCCTTGAAGCGGGATAGATCTGAGGCTATCCCAGCAACCGCAAAAACTGCAATGACAACAGGATGTCGCCGGCTTCGCAAAATCAAAATGGATAAGGGTCCATTTCTGGGACAGAAGAACGGCATAGAACTCAACTACAGCAGTGCTCCGGGCTTCCGCGACCGTCTGACATCTTGCTATGTTCATGATGTTCATGATGTTCATGATGTTCATGGACCCCATGACCTTGGACACTATGCTTACCCTCCAAGCGCGGCTCGCGTGCTTCGCGCGTCTTGCTTCCCCCACTTCCCGCACTCCCGATGCCGCAGATCAGCATATGCTGCGATGGACTGCCGGAACGCCGAGCGGAGCAACCGCCTCGCTACACGTCCAAACTTGACTAGCGATGATTCCATGCCTGCGGACATTTTATCGCGGCTGCAAGAACGCGCAAGCGGCGGCGGACTTTGGACCGGATTCGAATGTGGCACCAACTAGCGAGCGCACTACATATAAGCTAAATACAGGACGGCCCCAGGCGAATGATCTACACGTCTCGTCTCTTGCACAATCGTTGGTGCTTCATGCCGCGAAAGCAGTCGCGAGCATTAATTGTCCAAAAACAACTGCGGCGATATACAGACGGGCTTCCCTTTCTGTCTCACGATGAAGGCTGTCATTTTTGGGGCCACGGGCCTCGTGGGTTCGGCGCTTCTCGATGCCTGCCTCGCTACTGACAAAATCACCAAAGTTTATCTGGTGGCCAGACGGGCGCTGGGCGATGATCGAGGCAAAAACCCAAAGGTCGAGACTATTCTGCACTCCGACTTCGCGCAGTACCCTCCTGAGTTACTGAACAGGCTCAGGGGCGTCGAGCTGTGCCTCTGGTATGCGATCATGAAGCGCCACATCACGCCTCTTTCTCCTCCCGGCCGCCCAGCCCTACGCCCGCACTAACATGAACCCTTCCCTAGGGCACTCGGCGGTCTCCTGTCAAAGTTTAATAACGACAAGAAGCTCGCCTACGCCGCCAACGTCACGTACCCCTGCGCGGCCGCCAGCGCTTTCGCCCAGCACCTCAGCAAGGACTCGCCCTCGGGCAAGATCCGCTTCGTCTTCTGCAGCGGACGGTTCGCCGAGACGGATCCCGACAAGACGCTCTGGTTCCTGGGTGATTCTCGCCGCTGGAAGGGGGAGACGGAGAGTTTCCTGCAGAAGCTGGCCGGGGAGCACCCGGGCAAGTTTGAGGGGTACGCTGTCCGCCCAGGACTGATCATCCCCAAAGACCCGCCGCTGTCGATACGTCTCACGGCGGTGGTCTCGCCGGGAATAACTGCGCAGCAGACGGGTGCGGTCATGGTCAGGATTGGGACCGAGGGGTGGAAGGACACGGTGCTGGAACAGGACGCAATGCTAGCAATTCACCGGTTACTCTAGTGGACTACATTTGTGGTGACCAACACGTGGTCATTAGCCTGGTACAATAATAGTACTTATGAGAATAATGATCTGGCTGTTTTGGGGCATCGTTATTGAATACTTTTTCCTTTGCTACGTTGCCTTCTCTTCTGCTTTTATCGTCCGTCTTTCTCCTCTGCCCCCCTCTTCTTACCTTTCTGTCCTCTCTGGCTTTTCCTTCTTTTATTTTCGCTTTCTTTAACCGCTATGTGGGCGTCACAGGATTTATCAACGTGAAGTTTATCTGCGCCACGGTTGGAAAAATAGGGCCATCGTGAACACAATCGAAACTTAGCCATTTCAGCGGCGAAAATTTTATCGAACTGCGAGCATACTTAAAGGTCGCCTCGTCTCTTGTGTCCTCGCTGTCCAACTTCCCCTTCCCGTCGCTGTCACCACAGAGTCCTTTTTCCGCGATACGCAGCCGAGAACGTCGATCGAGTCTGCTCGCTCACTCGTTCGCTGCGACTTTTTGACCGTCTTGGCCAGATGTTCCCGTTTGAGACAATCTTGCAAGCTACGTATTACCGTCTTTCCCCTCCCAAACCTGTCCTCGACACTGTCCGCAGACCCATCCCACCTCGAGCGACTGAGGAGGAGGGCATCGACCACGAACATCGAAACATCAGAGCTTCGCGGCTTGACCGACTTGTGCTGTGTATTGGCATATTCGCGTTCTGCATCAGCGTCTCCTTCAACGTTTACTACGCCGCGAGACACTACAGGTGGTACACGGGCCGCTGTTAATTCACTTGGTGCACGGCGAGAGTCGAGGTAGGCAAAACGCGATCTTGCAGCCATCTTTCATCCGTCCCTACCACCGACTGTGCTATTCCTGTGCTCGCGAGTATTTATTGTGTTTTGTGGCCTTCTGATACTATCTCTTGCAGCCTATATCCTGATCTGGTCCGGTCGTTCCAGGAGGTCATCGAGGCCAATAGCACCCTCGCCTAGATTTTTCTCGAAGTACCCTAAGGCCTGACAATGTAAGTCGTGCGCTCCTTCTTCTAGCACTTGATTTCTCCATGCACCATTGGTGCTCTACTGCGGCCCAGTCTGTGTGCTCTTGGTGCCTATCCTCCCGTGGCTAGCAACCCTTGCAGTTCTAACGATTGCTCAACTTGGCAGAACACGAATCGCAAAGATGGACCCCAACAGCATTCTTATGTGGGATCCATTCCACGAACATCTAGACTTCCAGGGCTTTATCAGGTCTTTGCGGGGCTTCCTCCGTCAGGCGGCCGGGAGCGAGTACGAAATCTACCTCTTCGTACTTCTCTGTCTCGGGGCCCTGTGCTGCGCGGTCGCTATCATCCTCACTGTGCTTTTCTTGATCAAGTATGCTTGTCTGCGGGCGGCCGCGGCCAGCAGGGAGCGCCGCCGGAAGCTGCGCGCAGACTTGCGCGGACTCACGGCCAAGGTCCACGAGCAGTGGGCGGCGACGCCGCGGACGGCGACCGAGCATGATACGAATCCCGGTGTGATCTTCGCCTCTCACGAGAGGCGTGAGCTTTACTGGAGATCGAAGCTCCTAGCAAATCTGTCCAGAAAGGGCGGCAAAGCCGGCGAGTCTAGCCAGTCACTGTCGTCGGAGGACGACGACGTCGTTCAGCAGCCTCAGCCTGCGGTCACGACGAATGGCGACCGATACATTGGATACATGGTCTAACTATAGCTATAAATGTGCGTTTCGATGGGTTAACTCCGGCTTCTGTCACTTCTACTGCCTGTTGCGTCTACTTTCTGATGCTTCTACTTCCTCAAGTGTCCGCTACCTACACTTCTACTTCCTCTCCTTTCTACTTACTGTTACCTCTACTTCCCTGCGCCTTTTACTTCCAATTGCCCCTACTTCCTGTCGTTTCTGCTTTCTGTCGCTTCTACACTGCGTGACTTGGGAAGGTGAATGAGATGCGAGCCTGCGGTGGGAAAGGCTTGGCTGGCGCTGGTGATGATGGTTCGGTTTTCAAGTCTTCGGATATGCTACACTATTTATTTCCTTTGTATTTTCTAATTTTACTTGGCATACCTTCTTTGCTCTAGGGGTTCTTGCTTGAACTCCCCACTTTATCTCTATCTTCATAGTGATTTGTGTTACTTGTTCCAGATGCCAACTATTAGTCAAGATGAGCAGTTGTTGGCCACGCATGCTGCATGCTTGCTGCACGCTCTGGAGCTAGCAGGGGGCGGACCACCAAAATTGTCTAATCTATCTGCATCATGAACGTTATTACAGTCTATTGAAGACTGGCCTTCCAAGGCGTGGCGGCTTACTTCGCCCCAGGTTTAAAAGGCTGATCCAGGTGTAGATTGGGGCTAAATTTGGCCTCATTTGATCTCCTAGCACACCAGCTCGGCAAAGTACGGCGACAAGCCGGGAGGCTGCCTCTTGGCATCTCAGCCTACCCCAGGGGCATAACTGGCATGACGATCTGATGTAGCTCACAACAGGGCTTTCCATTCGGATTCATTAAGAGCCCTACAGCTAGTGGTCGGCAGTTCCCAGTCAAGTGCAAAACGGCAGATTAAAGGAACCCGGTCCACCATGCCCAGCAGCTGTCGCGATTATAGGTGCCGAAGCAGGCCTCTCCCGGCCCTTGGCGTAAGATTTTGATCCACCCAGTGAGACTCATCACTGCTTATTCGGTCCTAATTCGTGGAAAGTTGATCGATGTTGAAAACAACTCGGTAAGCTGGAGCGATGGGGGAGGGGCTGGGTGCAACTGTGGCCCTGTTACAACCTGCCTGTAATTTGTTAGATGCTCGCTCTTGCCTCACACTCATTAGTCCTGCTGATTCCGCATAAATAGGTCAAGTCGCCGGCTGCGTACTGGCAACTCTCACTTCCAGCATCCCTCTTACCCATATACATTCATACTGGGTACAATCACCAACCGACCGTACACAATGGCTTCTCTCCGCTCTACGCTTCTTCTATCCTTGGCCGCCATCGCGACAGCCCGCGACGTCCCCTCCAACGTTCGCGACTTTTACAACAGCGTCAGGGGCAAGGGCCAGTGTAGCAACAAGCTGAAGTCGGGCTTCCACAGCATCGATGGCGACGATGGCTGTAAGTTTCATAACATCCTCTCCCCCAATTCCTCCCTGCCGCATGTCTGACTTCCAACCGCAGCATTCTCCTACTGCGGCGACCACCTGGACGACTACCGCGTCCTGTACCTCCAGGGCAAGAACGGCAACCTTGTCAACATGGACATTGATTGCGACGGCATCCAGCATGGCCCCGCCGACGACGGCCGCTGCGGCAGCTCCGACGACACCCAGTCTGTTACCTCCTTCCAGAGCACTGTCCAGGGCTACGGCACTGGCCAGAGGGATCTCGACGCGTTCATCCACCCCTACGTGGTCTTTGGCAACGAGGGCACCAAGAGCGGTTACCCCAACTTCCACCCGCAAGATTACGGCATCGAGCCTCTTTCCGTCATGGCTGTTGTCTGCAACAACAAGCTGGTAAGAAGGGCAACCCTGTCCAGTCACACGCGCTCCTTGATGTTGACCAGAATTGTCCGGCCATAGATTTACGGCATTTGGGGCGACACCAACGGCGACGACGGTCCCCAGGCCATGGTTGGTGAGGCTGCTATCTCTGTGGCTACTGCCTGCTACGGCAAGTCGGTCAACGGCAACAGCGGCCATGACGACAATGACGTCCTTTACATCGCGTTCCCCGGTCACGATGCCGTCCCCGGCAAGAACGGAGCCAAGTGGCACGCCAGCAGCTACAACGAGTTTGCGAACAGCATTACCAGCCTCGGCGACAAACTCATCCAGCGCATCGGTGGCGGCGGTGGCGGCAACCCCCCGCCTTCGGGCGGCAGCTGTTCATGGGAGGGCCACTGCGAAGGTAGGAACCACTCTTCGTTTCTCGCTGCAGGCTGAACTTTACGTTAACATTGTGCTTTGCGCAGGTGCTCGCTGCAAGGACGAGAATGACTGCTCTGACGAGCTTGTCTGCAAGTCTGGCAAGTGCGCCCGCGGTTAATTGATGAAATGATGAGATGATGGTGCCGCATCACTGGTAAACTGTATATAGTATAAGTAAAGAATAGAAATTATAAGTACTGAGATTACCACTTCTTGTCCGTTTTTCTATCTGCGCATGAGGACAAAGCCGTGGACAGCTTGCGTGTCTGCGGCCGCGAGTTGTAGCCCTTTGCCTTCGCCTTCTTTTCCACAACAAAGCTACCTACCCGTACCTACAGCCTCCCATTTCCACATCCCAACACCTCAACCTAACCCCCATCTCTTTCACAGCGTTGCTGTTCATGCAATGTGCGGGGCGCGACCTGCTACCCTGCATGTTGGTTGGTTGGTTGGTTGGTCGGAGGCTTGGATCCGCGGGCCTCCGCTTTCTTTGTGGGCTGTGCTGGTACGTACCTGCGAGCATCCATGCCCATGGCTTTCACTTGAGCACGCGACAATCCGGCTTCCTGCGTTGCTCTCGCCGATCACAATCCAGCATTTGAAATCAGCCGCTGCGGACGCCTGATACCATCGCCATGGGACGACCAGAGCCAACCGCGGAGCCGCAGGCGACCTTCTCGTCCGGCCGCTCAAGCGGCAACGGCGGCGGCAACGGCGGTGGCGGCGACGACGTACCGGATCTCCGGATCCTTCACTACAACGATGTGTACCACGTCGATCCCTCCAGCGCCGAACCGGTCGGCGGGTTTCCAAGGTTCATGACCATGTGCAAGGAGTACCGAAACGGCAGCCAATTCGCCGGCCAGCCAAAGCTCATCATTCTCTTCTCCGGCGATGCCTTTAACCCCAGTCTCGAAAGCAGTGTCACCAAGGGTACGTCCGCCTGTACAATTGCCACGTTTCCACGGTGCATAGTGTTCTAACAGTAAACCTCAGGCAAGCATATGATACCAGTCCTCAACGCCATCGGCACTGATGTGGCTTGTGTGGGAGTGAGTAACTCTTGAGACCAACCCCCGTTCGCCCGTGCTCCTCCTGCGCCTGTATAGCATTTTATGTATTTGCAGCTTTTTACGCCGTACATCCTCATACAACCTGAATTTCTAACGCAATGCAACAGAACCATGACTTCGATTTTGGGGTGAAGCAGTTCGAGGCTCTGACGGAAAAGTGCACATTCCCCTGGCTCATTGCCAATGTTCTGGACCCTGCGTTAGGCAAAGACGTACCCATTGGAAATGCCAAACCGACACACATGATGACCTCGTCCAACGGGATAAAAATTGGCGTCATTGGGCTAGGCGAGCGCGAATGGCTTGCAACTATAAACAGCTTACCCCCGGACTTAATCTACAAGTCCGCAAGTGCCACTGCGAAGGAATTAATCCCCAAGCTGAAGGCGGACGGAGCCGAAATCATTATTTGCCTGAGCCACATGCGCGAGCCCAACGATGTCAAGTTGGCGGAGCAAACGGATGGTCTGATTGACATCATCCTGGGCGGGCACGACCACTTCTATAACCACCAACTCATTAACGGCACTCATGTGCTTCGCTCAGGAACCGACTTCAAGAATCTCAGCTACATCGAGGCCCGGCGGAGTAAAGAGCGCCCCCTCAAGTGGGATTTCGATATCTGGAGGCGCGATGTCACTTCCAAAGTCAAAGAGCACTACCCGTCCAAGAAGCTCGTCAAGAACCTCACCGCGGACCTGAAGAAGTCGCTCGCCAAGCCCATCGGCTGGTGTGCCATGCCGCTCGACGCGCGTTTTAGCACGGTCCGACTGAAGGAGTCAAACATTGGCAATTTCGTCTGTGATATTATGCGGCAGCACTATCACGCTGACTGCTGCATCATGGCGTCCGGGACGATCCGAGGCGACCAAATCTACCCCCCGGGAGCGGTGCGAATGAAGGACGTCACGACCTGCTTTCCCTTCGAGGACCCCGTCGTACTGCTGCGCGTCACGGGCCAGGCTATCTGGGATGCCATAGAGAACGGCGTTTCTACGTACCCGGCGCTCGAGGGCAGATTTCCTCAAGTATCGAATATCGTCTTTTCGTTTGACCCCTCGCGGGAGAGAAACCACCGCGTGCTATCACTTGACATTGGTGGAACACCATGCGAGCCGGAAAGGAAGTACTTGCTCGCCACAAGAGGATATATGGGCCGAGGCAAAGGTATGTGAACCAAGCTGCCCAACATGCAGCAGACGACGACGACGCCGGTAGCTAACCACGATCAGATGGTTACGACTGCTTACTTGTGCAATCGGAAGGAGGACAGGCGGAGGAGCTTGTCGACGAGGAAAACGGAATCCTCATCAGCACCATGCTGAGGCAGTACTTCATGGCGCTGCGCACCGTCGGCAAGTGGCGCAAGCTCTCCGAGCACTGGGAGACGGTCGCGTCGAAGCTGCGCAGCAACGCGCAGGAGCACGCGCCGGCGCCGCCGTCCGAGGACCTCGAGCGGAGCCTGACGCTGTCGCGCGAGAGCTCGCAGCTGAGCGGCGCGGACCGCAGCAGCAGCTGGCACGACTTCATCCTGGCGCGGCTCGGCCACAGCAAGCCGCCGCACGACGACGAGGCGGACGACGCGGAGGCGCTCCGCGAGATCGCCGAAGAGGGCCCGGCCGCCGCTGCCGCCGAGGAGGAGGAGGAGCCGCGCGCGGAGCTGCCCGACGACGTCGGCGCGGACCCGGACAGCGAGATGGACGTGGAGATCCTGCTGCTGCGCAAGTTCTGGGCGCGCTGGACGCGCAGGGCGGGCATCAAGTCGTGCGTGTGCGAGCCCGCGGGCGACGGCGGCTGCCTGGTCGACTGGACGCGGCTGATTGCGCCCACCGTGGAAGGCAGGATCACGATGGTGGAAAGCAGGGCGTGAGGGTTCATTGAGACCAGCAGTGTTAGCCAAGGTTGTTGGAGCGGCTATTAGACTAGAAAGTATGAAGATGTTTTTCAAGATGCCTTGATTTCATACATACACAATTCCATCCTAAATAGGAGCATACCGTAAGGTCTTGCGAGCTGTTGCACATTGAGCACGCTCGTAGTTCCCTTTTCACAGCAGCGGGAGCACAATAACGTGGTGTTCCGTTCCCCGAGTACTTTTGTCGGGGAAGCGTGAAAGATAGAATTCTTACTAATGGAGAAAGAAAATATACAACACTCTGTAACAGGATTGCACGACCCTCATCCAATGTTATGCCGCCCAGCCTGGTGTGGCTCATTATACCAACTGGCTCCAAGGTCCTGCTTGCCGTTGCAGGCAAACCCACGCAGTCCAC
Source organism: Cordyceps pruinosa (assembly GCA_003025255.1). Taxonomy (NCBI): domain Eukaryota; kingdom Fungi; phylum Ascomycota; class Sordariomycetes; order Hypocreales; family Cordycipitaceae; genus Cordyceps; species Cordyceps pruinosa. Next base: position 2,663 of record LUFD01003653.1, on the reverse strand, counting down.
CGCCGAGTAAACAATACTGATCATGTAATATTTGATAACACATAAATTTCACGACGCTCGTATATAGTAGGTCGAGATAGGGCCCATGCCCGTCCATTAGAGGGCCGCCTTGCCCCTCGACTCGAAGGGCAGAAGCATAACGATGACTCCCGCCGCAAGGAACAGGGCGCCGCTGGTATATACAGGAGCGGACGTCTGGAGGTTCGCAAACATGACGATGATGGGCTACGCACGAGTTAGAAACGAACCTGTGGCGGTGTGTCGCTGAGTACTTACAGCCATGATGCCAAACACGCGGTTGCAGATGGCGGCCAGCGCGTTTCCGGTGCCGCGCTGCGGCGTGGGGAAGATCTCGGGCGTGTAGCCGTACAGGACGGCGTACATGACGTTGCTGCAAAAGTTGAAGGCGCAGTTCCAGCCGAGCAGCGCCTCGCTGGTGGTCGCGGTCGTCGAGCAGTAGAGGAAGACGCCGGTGAGGGCGGTGAAGATGGACAGCGTGCCCTTGCGCCCCAGACGGGGCAGCTCGACGAGCAGGCCGCCGATCAGGGCGCCGGGCACGCCGAGCGTGGAGATGATGAGCGTGTTGCGGTAGGTGAGGTAGGTGCTGCCGTCGCCAAAGTCGGCGCCGCGGGAGTCCTGGATGTAGGGCAGGAAGGCGTTGTACAGGGGGAACGCGAGGCCGATGAGGGCCCAGAGCAGCATGATCAGCGACGTGCTGACGGCCAGGCGCCTGGTCGAGAAGAGCGTCTTGACCTTCTTGGTGTCGAGCTTCTCCAGGTGCCGGCGGACGGCGGCGGCCGTGTCCGTCTGCGCGACGTAGTTGTCGGGCTCGCACGCGCGGAGGTCCTCGATGGTGAGGGCGCTCGTCTTGCCGTTGATGCGCGCGACCTCGTGCACGACGCGGACGGCGTCCTCGTCGCGGCCCTTGCCGATCAGGTACTTGGGCGACTCGTGCAGCTTGAAGAGGCCGAAGCGCGCGAGGAACATGAGCATGGTGAGCCCGCCGACGGCGACGAGGAAGTAGCGCCAGCCCATGTTGTCGGCGCGGCGGCACTCGGCGGCGTCCTGCGGGCACGTCAGGTTGCCGAGCAGCGGCCACGCGATCAGGTTGCCGACGACCTGCGCGACGGCCCAGTCGAGCGAGAGCACGGTCAGCAGGTACTGGTGCGACTGCGGCAGGAACTCGAGGAAGATGGCCGAGTCGACGGGCAGGTTGCCGCCGACGCCAAAGGACCAGAGCGCGTTGAAGACGCCGACGGCGGCGAAGCTGGGCGCGCTGGCGGACACGAGGCCCCAGAAGGCCGTGAGGCCGAGCGTCAGGTTGAAGGCCCACTTGCGGCCGAAGATGTCGCAGCCGAAGCCCCAGAAGGCGGCGCCGGCGAGGAGGCCGATGTTCTGCGCGAGCACGAGGAGCGGCGGCCGCGCGGGCAGGAACTCGTTGGCGACGGGCTTGAGGATGAGCGACGTGACGACGGGCCAGAGGTTGTCGCTGGCCCAGCCGAAGCCGACGACGACGAAGAGCTGCCACTGGTACCAGCCCATGCCGATGTCTTGGACCTGTTGGTGTTGCCGAGGCCCTTCCGGTTAGTGATGCTGCGATGCGCCGCGGGCCGTGGGCGGGCGGTGACTTACGGCGCGGTTGAGGATCTTGGCCTTGGCCTCGTACACGGGATCCAGCGAGCCCTTGGAGATGACGGCATCATCGTCGCTGATGTCGATGCTGCCGTAGTCGGCCTGCCTGGGCGGAGGCTCTGCGACCGAGTCGTCCGAGAGGTTGTGTTCACCACCCATTTCTGCGCTGCCGTCTATGACGTGGGGTGGCTGGACGTCGTGTCACTGGGCTGGGGCAGGCGATAGGATCGGGTCAGACGTGTGGGAAGGAAAGAGAAACGGCACAAGCAGGCGCAGGATTGGATATATATTGCTTGGCGGGTGTTTGGGGCAATCTACTGCTGCACCTGGCCTGGTTCTTGCCTCCCCCCCTCTTTTCCATACAAGCACTCTCAACGGCCGGCCTGGCCATGCATCGCACTCACAAACAAGAAGGAGCCAACTCCGAGAGCTGCTACCTGCCACCGTCGATATTGCGCCATTGGTGAGACCGCTGTGGTGATTGGCCTGGTGGCGCACCGATGGCTTTTGGCGTCACCACTCTGGGCACTGGCGCATGCGGCAGGGTGACGCTAGCATGCTCCCATGGTGGAGGGCTGGGAAGCTGCTGATGCGCCAAGGAGGAGCTGGTGAAGACAAATACAGAGTTTGAGGGCTGGAGCAATCTAACAGAGCCTTGTTTTGCTGAAAAACGAGACCCGAGGCGGTTGTTGGGTGCTGGGAGCCGCGATGGACTGAGCCGGCACCGTGAACTCAATCACTCGGTAGCAAGAAAAACGCATCAAGAATGATTCCATAGTGCACCCGAGCTTAGCGTGCAGCTCAAGCCTGGTTCATCATGGTTCTGTTCACGGGCCCATTACGGTCGCACATTAGCCCAGCTGCCGCCACTTGGCCAAATGACTAATTCTAGAATTCCCCGTACAGCACATATAGAATGTGCGACCATACACACAATAAAATCCCACAATAAGATATCATTATACTACTAAAAAAGGATCTTAAATACGTATATAAGCTTATTAATTTATTATATAATACCTAGTACTTAA
>LUFD01003596.1:64153-83522 GCA_003025255.1 Cordyceps pruinosa | reverse complement strand
CCCCCCATGTCTGACCACAGCAACGGCGTCCAGAAGGGCGACCCCGACGCCGAGAGCCCCCACGAGGCCCTCAGCCGGTTCCGCTCCGCGGCGAGCGTCGCCATGACGCCGGAGCTGTTCGAGAAGCTGTACCTGTCGCCGCAGAACGCGGTCAAGGGCGACCTGCGCCGGACCTTTGCGAACCCGACCCCCATGTACGACACGGGCTCCGTCTCTCGCAATGCCGCGCGAGGAAAGAGAGAATGCTAATCTCCTGATCTGAGGGAAAAAAAAAAAGTGCGGTCGCCGGTTTCATCGTCTGCCTGACGCCGTTGGCGTGCGACCTCATGGGCTGGCGCGGCGCCGGCGGCAACGGCGCCCCGAGCATGTAAGCGACCAGCCGATGCCGTCCGCCCGCGCGCAGTGCTGACGTCTCGTTTCACGCGCAGCCCCGTCTACTACTTCCAGGGCGGCATCCTCATGACGCTCGGCGCGCTGCTCGAGTGGATTCTCGGCAACACGTTCCCCGCCGTCGTCTTCGGCACCTTTGGCACCTTTTGGCTGTCCTTTGCCAGCACCCTCACCCCGTCCTTTGCCGCCTTCGCGTCGTACGCCCCCGCGGGGGAGCCCGCGGCGGCCGGCCTCGAGACGACCGGGTTCAACGCGAGCTTCGGTGCGTATCCCCCCTCCCCGGACCGCGACGTACACGGAGCGGCTAATACGTCCCTGCGGCGGTGCGCTGCCCAGGCTTCTGGATGCTGTTCACGGGCCTTCTCTGCTTCGTGTACATGATCTGCGCGGTGCGCACCAACGTCGTCTTCTTCCTCATCTTCCTCAGCCTGGTGGTCGCGTTCGGCCTGCTGACGGGCGCGTACTGGGCGCTCGCGCAGGACCACGCGGGACACGCGGGACACGCGCGCAAGCTGGTGGTGGTACGTCGGGGATCGGCGGCACGGGAAAACGCCCCCAGGAGGCATGGTGACTGACGGATGTGATGCAGGGCGGTGGCGCAGCCAGCTTCGTCTGCGCGGCGCTCGGGTGGTACCTCTTCTTCGCGCTGCTCTTCGCGGCCGTCGACTTCCCCGTGCAGCTCCCGGTCGGCGACCTGTCCGCCCTGGTCAAGGGCTACAGCGACAAGAACAAGATGGCCTGAGGCGTCCGGTGGGCGCAAGGGGGCGGGTTTATTGGTGCGGAAATGGGGTTTGCATGCAGAGAGGAGGGGTAAAATTGGACTGTTGGCAAGGACTGGTTCAACTTGGAACTGTCTGTGGTTGGAAAGGTAGGATTGGGTTAGCTGGCGGCGTGCATGTTCTTGAAGTTTCCCAGTATCTGGTAACACAATAATAGTCTAATGTTGAAAATGTCAACGATTGTTTCTAATGCCGTGAGGCAGGTCCCTCAGGGCTCCCAACATCCCCCGTTGATGAGCGGAGCCTGGCGCAATAGTTCAAACTGTGCATGACAAGGGACAATAGTAGAGGTAGGCAATATAACTCATACATATATCAGGTTTGCTTATCAGCGTCTTGAGATCTGCTTTAACCCTCCAACCAGGTAGCCTGCGGTTATGGCGGGACGGAGTATCAGCAGGGATCCAACGCAGCCACGCAGCACCTTGTTGGCCTCGGCGAAAGTTCCATCACGGGCAGGCTGCATATTTCGCAAATAACGGTGGGAATCTCCGGGCGCAGCACAAACTCGGGCCGACCTCTGCGGCGCCTCCCGTCGCCCCTCTCCCCTCTCCAACACGCAGGGCGTTCCGCTCGAAGCCGGACTTGGCCTCACTCGCGCCGTATTCTTCCCAAGGCACGCCGCCATTGAAACATCGCAGCTGGAGGTATTCCCTGTGAGATTCATGGGCCGCCTACGAATGTAATGTCAAGAACGAGGCGGACGGGAGGCGGGGAGGCGGGGAGGCGGGAACGAGGATGTGATGGGGGATGTGATTGGGAAATCAGGCTGCATCGTGGGCGGTTAAAGGAGGGGTTTTGAATCCTCCGAATGAAAAAGACCAGTGAAACAGGGGTGAATCTAACGCATAAATAAGGCTGCCTTGCGCCTTTCCTGCCCGTCCAACAGAGCCAAGTCTTGTCCGCTCTCGTTTCCCCCACGGCATCGATCTCGCCGCCATGAAAGTCACCCGAACCATCCCGGGCCTCGAGCACCTCCTCGGCGCCGAGACGCCCACCGACGAGCTCGTGCGCGTCGTGCGCGAGTACATGCGGCGCCCGCTCACCCCGGAGGAGCGCGCCGCCTACCGCGGCATGACGCACATGGGCAACCCGATGCCCATCTTCTCCAACCTCACCAACGTCGACACCGTCGAGGAGTTCATCGTCGCGCACCAGAACGGCGCGTTCCTGACGCCCGCGGACCGCCGCGACGACGTCCTCCTCTTCAGCCGCGGCCGCGGCGCCGTCGCCGAGGTCGCCTGGCGCAGCGTGCGCTCCGAGCCGTTCGGCGGCGAGACGCAGCCGCTCTCGGCGGCGTCGTTCCGCGACCTCGACGCCGCGTACAAGGCCAGGCCCGGCACCGCCGGCGAGGACTGGGAGCCCTTCCTGCAGCGCGTCGCGCGGGACTTTGTGGCGTGGAGCCGCGGGCATGACCGCCAGCCGCCGGCGGAGAGCCAAGTGTTGTGATGGTGGTGATGGCTGAGGTTTGTCTTCCTCATAGGGCAGTGGGCTTGACACTCGGGATGTCATTAATAGCGGGGGTGTATGTTTTCGAAAAGACTAGGTAGCCATCAATATCATATAATATTGAAAGTATCAAATGCCGTTTCCACGATTCGTCTATGAGATGCCTATCAGTCACCGTCCACCAAACACCTAGGTACGAATTATTGGCCGATGTCGGAAAGAATTTTAGCAGAATCAGCAGTGCATAGAATAGTATAGGCAGTTTTCTTATATTCATCAAAGGGAGTCCTCGTGCAATAAGACCTCAAGAGACGACGGGTCGCCACAGTTTGCCTATACACATTGGACGAGTACAAGATGACGATCCGCGATAGTTATCTCGAGTACATAGAAGTTTCTCGTTCTAGCGTGTATATTTTCTGCGTATTATTTCATTTCTGTTTCCGTTCCTAACACGCAACGGAATCGCGCCAGTGGCTGGTACCCTTGCACGTCACCCTCTCCGGCCATATCGCCGCGTCTGCCCGACAACGTCAGGATTAGGCGCGGATGCCCCTCCCGTTTTTAGATCCGTTTTATTTATTCCATTTAGCGTCAGCCGTGGCGTTTGGTTTGAGGAGTTTCGTGGGGGTTCGCCCCCGCGTTACCCGCCACGATGTAACATTCGGCGCCGATGAAGCCGGAATGACTCTCAGTAGTTCACTATAATAAGTCTTCAACTGGAAGCCGACGGTAACGATGTAAGTCGGATTCTTCTCACCACTCTACAGTAGCAGCCATGTCTCTCATCCCTCAGCCCCAGTCCGTCACGCTCAGAGACGGCGTCGTTGAGCTGGCCAGCCTCGAGCATGTCAGCGCCACGCTCGACACCGCCCTCCACCCCGAGGGCTACACGATTGACATCTCCGCCGCCCGCGGGGTGCGGATGACGGGCGGCTCCGCGGCCGGCCTCTTCTACGCGCGGCAGACGCTGCGGCAGCTGCTCCCGGCGTCGGCGCTGCGCCGCGGCGGGGGCGCCGCGTCCGGGCCGTGGCCGCTGCGCGCGCAGGCCATCGCCGACGCGCCGTCCTCGGGCCTGCGCTGGCGCGGGTGCATGCTCGACGTCGCGCGCCACTTCATGCCCGTCGCCGACGTGCTGCGCCTCGTCGACGCGCTCGCGCACCACAAGCTCAACACCCTGCACCTGCACCTCACCGACGACCAGGGCTGGCGCCTCGACGTGCCCGGGTGGCCGCGCCTCGCCGCGGCGGCGAGCTGGCGCGCGCGGTCCATGCAGGGCGCACGGCGCGCGCACCGCTTCGACGCGCGCCCGCACGGCGGCGTCTACTCGGCGGACGACCTCGGCGAGATCGTCGCCTTCGCGGCCGCGCGCCACGTCGCCGTCGTGCCCGAGGTCAACATGCCGGGCCACATGCAGGCCGCGCTCGCCGCGTACCCGGCGCTCGGCAACACGGACGTGCCCGGCCGCGCCACGGACGAGGGCGTGTGGGACGCGTGGGGCGTCTCGCCGCGCGTGCTCGGCGTCTCCGACGACGCGCTGGCTTTCTGCCGCGCCGTGCTCGACTTCGTGTGCGACGTGTTCCCGTCCGCGGTCGTCGGCATCGGCGGCGACGAGTGCCCGTACGGCGAGTGGCGCGCGAGCCCGGCCGCGCAGGCGCGCATGCGCGCCGTCGGCGCCGCGTCCGAGGCCGCGCTGCAGGGCTGGTTCACCGCGCAGATGGCCGCGCACCTCGCCGGCCGCGGGCGCCGCGCCTTCGCCTGGGACGAGGTCGTCGAGGGGTACGCCGGCGCGCCGGGCGAGGTCCTGGTCGCGGCGTGGCGCGGGCCCGGCGCCGCGGCCGTCGCCGCGCGCCGCGGCTTCGACGTCGTCGCGTGCCCGGACGTCAGCGCGTACCTCGACTACCGCCAGTCGGACGACCCGGGCGAGCCGACCCCCGTCGGCGTGCGGCTGACGCTCGCCGACGTGTACGCGTTCGAGCCCGTCCCGGCCGCGCTCGGCCCGGACGACGCGCGCCGCGTCGTCGGCGCGCAGGTCAACGTCTGGACGGAGCACATGGAGAGCGCGCGTCGCGTCGAGTACATGACGTTCCCGCGCGCGTGCGCGTTCGCCGAGGTCGCGTGGGGCAAGACGCCGGAGCACGGCAGCTTCGAAGACTTCCGCGAGAGGCTCGAGGGCGGGCACCTGGCGCGCCTGGAGGCGCTGGGCGTCAACTACAGGCCGCCGACGGGCCCGCGGCCGTGGGACGGCCGGCCGGATGCGCCTGGGCATCCGCAGTCGCGGGAGGAGCGACTGGCTGAGATTGAGAAGATGACGTCCGGGCTAGGTCACTAAATGCTATGTGGTCTTACACGGCAAAGGCAGATGGTGGATGCATGAATGACTTGAAGAGCGCGAGTGCAACGACGCAAGCAATCATAATAATGAAGGCCAGGTGTAACGCATACTTGAAGGTAAACCCACTGAACAATTGTGCATCAAGATTTCGCACCACTCTGCCCTGCATGGCTTATTAAATCCTGTCCTCTCGTGCCGTGGTCCGCGTGTCTAGAAAATCGCCTTTTGATTCTACTAGTAGAGGACGTCAGCAAGTACATCTCTAGCTAGTCAACAGACCGTCACTAGATCGCGGGGGCGGCAGGAACTTAAATACGGCTTAATCGTGTGTTGTCGTGGCCGCAGAGGCTACCTAGGGCGGATAGACATGCGTGAAGACCTCGGCGTGATGTTGGTGTTGTATCCATTCCAGTCTGGTTTTCGGGTCTATTTACCCTCTTCAATAGGAAGCAAGTCCCAAAAGAAAACATGTGCTGGAGTTTTCGTCTCCCACAAGTTCAGAGGCGGCGCGACACCGTCCTGGTGCGTTCGTGATAGTCGGCCACTCTCCGTGGGCCGCACAATCGTGGTGCAATAAACAACCTCATGAGCTTCAAATACGAGCAACCTCCCAAGTCGACAAGTCCCACGCCCGGTTCGTGTGTGTAGGGTCTCTACGAGGCCACTGCCAGCTGCCATGGCGTCGCCACAGTGCAGAAACTGAGGGCCGCGAAATAAACAATCTTGGGCAATACTTCCCAAAATAGACCTGCAGCTCTACGGCTGGAACGACCGCTTGCTACTGACCAGTCGCCTGGAGCATGTCACGTCGCTGCTGGGTCAGGATACTCGGTAACGGATATACTGTAACATTGATTATCTGTACACGACGCTTTTGTTCATCTTGGCACAAAGAACCCCCGTAAAGAAGAGATCCAGGAGACACCGCACACGACCTGCAGGAGGGGAAGCGATGTCACCACCCCCTCCCTCTCCAGTGCGCAGCGCTGCCTGGTAGTCATACATGTCGTGTCCTCCGGTCATTGCGCTCCGTCGCCGCGGTACTCATCCAGCGGGACTCCTCAAACCGCGCTGTAGCCACCCCGGCTCCCCGCGCCCTGCACCGTGTTGAGCACGCGGCGTACCCAGTCCTTCAGCAGGTAGGGGACGTCCCGGATCGTGTCGCCGTGGGGGAGGAGGTCCCAGCCACGGGCGCCGTATCGGTTGTAGTTGAGCCATGATCCAAAGATGAGGTACGCCGCCGTGCCGAGGAAACCGCTGCGCACCGGCTGTTAGCCTCCCACCATGGGTTTTTCCGCGGACGGACACTTACACAATAATGAGCCAGGTAAAGAAGCCCCAGCTGCCGCTGCTGGAAGGCTCCTCCGGATCTTCAACGTCGTTGTCGTCATCCCGCTTCTCGCAGGCATACTTGGTGTGCCAGGTCAGGCGCAAGATGTCGGCATCTTTTTCGGCGCCGTAGCTCTCCCAGATCAGAGAAGCGTCGTCCTTCTTCAGCTGGTGCTCCACTTCCTCATTGCTGTCATCGCCCTCCTTCTTATCGCCGCCCTCCTTGTCCTCGCGCTTCCGCTTCGAGCTGCTGTCGTACTTGTCCTCGGCCTCCCATTCGCCCTCGAGGCCGGTGTGGTTGCGGTCGCACAGAAACTCGACGACGGCGCGCTGCTCGCGCTTCTCGTGCCGGCCGCCCTTGAGCACCAGTCGCAGGCCCTCCTTCTTCGAGTCGGCGTTGGAGTCGCTCGTCTTCAGCCGCGTGACCTCGTAGTCGAAGGCAGTACCGCCGTAGTTTTCTAACGAGCCCGCGATGGGGATGACCTCGGTGATTTGGTCCGAGTCTTCGCCAATGACTCGCTTGATTGCGCATACTAAACAGCCCAGGTCAGCAACGGCCATGGGCGCGGCATAACGTCACTTCCGCATCGCCGCTTACCTCGCGTGCCGTTCGGGCACTCCTCCGTCTTCTTCGCATCGCCGCTCTTCTTTAACGGCCCACATACATCGAGCGTGTACGTCCTGTTGTGATGCAGCCCCGTGATGGGCTCGAGGCGGGAAGTGACGACTGAGTGCGGGCCGCCGAGCTTCGAAAGGTCAAAGGTGTGTTCGCTGGCGACAATCTTGTTGCAGTCCAGCATTGCCGACGCCGACAACGCCCCGAAGAGTGCCGCTATCCAAACGTCGGAACGCATCGCCAAGGTTGGTGCTTAGAAAGCAACGGCTAGGGAAAGTCTCGCGTGACAGGACCAGCTCTGCCGCAGACAGTGCCTGCTTCGGCTTCGGCTCGGATGGCGTGGAAACGGGGCCAAGGAGCGCTAAATATCAAATAATGCAATGTCGTAAAGAATGGATGCCACAGCTTGCAGCCCTTGCCGATGTGTCCCAAGTTGGATGGCTTTAGGTTGCAGTGATGATGCGACGGCTTCCATCTGTTCGTGTCGTAATAGGTAATCCAGGGCTACACGTGACCCACTCCTGGTGCTTGGGCACCCGTGGCACTGTCATGCAGACTTTCAGTGACGTTGGATCGGCAGGTTTTGATCAAGAAAACTATGAAAAGAAGACATATTTTTATAATAGATTTTACTGAATTACCCATGATTTTAGCCCTATGTTTGTTCACGCACAGTGAGCACCAGTCATTGTAGGGTCAACAGCTTATATCGAACGGGGCAACTACACGCAGCATAAAGGACAGAGAAAATCATTCTAGCCTCACAGCACAATACTGGTGCACCTCGTCTCTTAACAATCATGCCATTTGCCGAGAAAGTTCGTAAATTGATACACAAGCGCAGCCGTGGCGCTCTCTAACAAACAGCCCGCTGATTCCTGACAAGCCATATGCATCAGGACTCGCAAAAAGAACTGACAAGCATAAACATAATTCCTTCCGTTGGGTATTAGGAAACCATGCCCAAAGTACACAGCCATGCTCGCGTTAAAAAAAAAAAGAAACCGACAGCGACCAGAAAAAGGTCTGCGTAAACAAACGCCTTGCTCCGTACCACCCAGTAATAAAACGAATCCAATCGTGCCTCCCCTTTTCCTGCTCCGTATCCAATCTTCAAAATACAAAAAGTGAAACAAAGAACCACGACACTTCACATCCCCTGCGGCCCCATCATCCCGCCGCCCATTCCCTGCATAGGCTGCTGCGGCTGCTGCTGCTGCTGCTGCATCATAAGCTGCTGCTGCTGCTGCTGCTGAGCCTGCGCTCTTCTTTGCAGGAGATGCCACTGCTGGGAGGCCTGATTGAACGAGTGCTGCTTCATTCGGTTCATTACATCCTGCGGAATATGCTCAGGGCCGCCATACTTCGGCGCGGCGGCCGCGACCATTCTCTGGAAGACGAGTTTGGCGTGATTGTTGAGTTGAACTTGAATCTGAGCCTGCGTCCCCTGCTGCTGCGGAGTCGGGGTGTGCGCAAACTGCGCTGGACCCTGCTGGCCCGGCTGTTGCTGTGCTTGCTGTGCTTGCTGCGCTTGCTGCTGATGTTGCGCTTGCTGCTGTTGGAGTTGTTGCTGCATTGCGGCCATAGCTTGCATATTCGCGGGGTTGCCGTTCATAACCTGCCCGCTCATCTGCCGATGCATCGCATTGCTCATCTGGCCGAACTGGCCCATTCTAGCCATCTGTTGCAGCTGCTGTTGGATTTGAGGTGACATCTGGCGCAGCTGGCCACCCTGCAGGTTTTGCAGCTGCTGTTGATAGAGAGCTTGCTGTTGTTGCTGCTGCGGAGTCAGCATGCCGCCTTGCTGCTGCTGTTGTTGTTGCATGAGCATTTGGCGCTGCATAGCTTGAATCAATTGCTGCTGTTGCTGTGGCGTCATTGTCTGACCATTCATCATAGGCATTCCGCTATTCTGCATCGCGAGCTGCTGTTGCTGCTGCTGCATCAATCTCTGCTGGACAGCCATTTGCTGGGCAAGCATTTGGTTCTGGGGACTCATTCCGTGGTTATTCGGCATGCCCATGTTACCGGCCATGTTACCGCCGACCTGGGAGCCCTGAGCCATCATGTTAGGCGGTGGGCTGGCTTGCGTCATGCGCGGAGTCGATGCCATTGCCTGTCTGTTAATCGGCGTGGCATGCGCCATGTTAGGAGTCGCATTGGGCATACGCGGGGTACCCGATGCATGACTCTGCTGGCTGCCTCTAGCAGACATGGAATGCGCCATGGGAGCAGACATGGGGTTCTGGACCACAGACGGGGGTCGCGGCGGGCTACCAGCGGTGCCGGAGTTGGATTGCTGCATGGCCGCGCTTCCAACCATGGGCGAGGACATATTTTGTGGTGTACCCTGGCGCACAATGGGGGAGGAGGCTGCCTGAGCTTGCGCCATCTGCGACGGGAATCTAGCCTGAGCAGCTCCATGTATGCCGTTTTGCATGCCGGCGGCTGCACCATTCTGCACCATTCCACCTTGGCTGTTGCGCTGGGCCATTTGCGCGGCTTGCTGCGCCTGTGCGGCTTGCTGCGCCGCTTGGTGTGCTTGGGCTGCTTGCTGCGCCTGTGCCGCCTGCGCCTGTCGGGCAGCCAAGGCTTGCCGCTGAGCCTCAGCTTGGCGAAGTTGGTTCTCCCTGTTAACAGCGGCTTGTCTAGCACGCTCAGCTTCGGCCCGCTGCGCCGCCTGTGCTGCTTGTGCCGCTTGTTGCTCTCTCTGTTGCTGAAGCCGCTGTTCTTGCAGCCGCCGGTCGTTTTCTTGCTGCTTGATTTTTTCTTGCTCCTTCCTCTCGGCATGCTGCCTTTTGATGTCCTCGATAACTTTGAACCGCTCGAAGCGCGGCTCGAATGTAGCGGCTCCATTTTGGGCATCGCCGTCTGCCGCGCTGGCGCCTTGGCCACCAGTGATGCCAGATGAGAGGCGCTCATCAAGAGCAAGCATGTAACGCTCTTGTTCTGCGGCTGCGGCTTCGTCTGCCGCAACTTCCGCGATGGTGCGCTTTCTTGTCTTCGGTTGCGGTGGAGATTCGGCGTGCTTGGGATGAGACATGGCTTCGAGGAGAGCAATGGTCTCTTCTGCATTTTTGGTCGGGGTCAATATTAATGGCGCCATGGTAGCCAACAAGATCTGACCCTCTGCGACGTATATATTAGATCCATCCAGTTCGGTCTTGTCTCTTCTTTGACGTTTCGCAGGCGGCGGCATAGTATTCACAGTCGGGGTAGGCGGGTTTCCGAGCGACAGGGGTGTCGGTGGTGGTACGTAGGTTTCGGGGATGCCTTTCGGAGTCGTCGCCTTGATCAGAAGATCCATATGTAAACTTTCTGGGGTCGGGTGTAAGACCACGGTGAACACCTTTGGTTTAGCAGGAACCTTTGGTCTCGCGTCACCTTGGCCATTTGCCTCGGAGGGTTCGCCTTCTGTCGATTTCGCTTCCTCTTCAACCTTCTTAGATTCATCGTTCGCTCCCTGTTCATCTTTTGGGTATGGTACGTAAGGGGATGGCGTGAGCCACTGGTTGTAGTTATGGATCGAGGATGGCACTGTTTTGGAGGATGCGGAAGCTGGCCGCGCAACATCCTTGGACTGCGCTGCTGACTTGTGGTCGTGAAGTTGGACGATGAGGCACCCATCGTAGAACTGTACTTTGGCTTGAATGAAGTACTCAAGGAGGTCGTGGGGAACGGTGCGGCTTCGGACGTGTTCAAGGAAGAGTTTCATGGGCGACTTGTATTGGAACATGCCATCCTGCCCATCGAATCGAAAGTGAGTAGCGTGTAGGTGCACGACAAGCGAAGGAGGGCTGCCGGCATGTTTCTTCAGGATGTATGGGTCGGACACAACTGGGGGAGGGTGAGCGCGCGAATGTGGGGGGCCAAGGAGATGTGGAAAAATACCATGTGGAAGTGTTCCTCCGCCGTTGGCAGAGGCATCATCGGAAATCGAGCCAACGCGCTTTCCAGCGCTATTTCGCGAATGCCTTCCGAGGGCTTGCAGGTTTGTGTCGCGCCGTGCGCGGTTGACAGGCCGGACTGTGGGGACCGCAACCGCACCACCGGGAGTGCTGCTGGCAGGCGGCTTCGCGGTCGCCGCCATCTTCTTGTTCGCCAGCGATGGCGATGATAAAGCGGGAGAGTTTGCGACACCGTTGATGCCGATACCTATTGGGGACGGTTTCTTCGCTTTCGCCCCGGGGGTCGGTATAGCGACCGCGGTTGCCGGGGACATGGCTCCTCGAAGCGCGCACCGCGGCCGGCGCTATGTGCGTCGAGATTCTGCTGTCCACCCGTCGCAGGTCTATCGTAGTAGGCTACCTATCCGAGCAATACGCGAACATTGATGGCTGCGGTACAGATGTTGACGAATTCGATGCCGGTCGTCGTCGCGATATGTCGTCGCAAGTCGTTGGAGGGGCGGCCTGGTTGTGCCCGGCAACGCCGTCGCGGGGAAAACGAGTGAGTGCGATGCGGCGCAAGGTTTTCAAATCAATAAGCTTCGGCGTGCATCTCCAGATACGATATTTCGATAGGATTCAGAAGCCGTGGCAGAATCCAAAGAGTAGTATGAAGTTGGCGATCCTGTAGGTGGAGTGAGCCGCTTACCCCATTGTAAGGACGATTTGCTGAATGGAGATCGCAGTCACAGTATAGATCACGTGACCTACGTGTCTCCTACCCTGCAGCCGAACGAAGTATTGGTTCTTGTGTCCCGGAAATGATGGTTTGCGGTTTTATAGTAAAGGAGGCCTGTTTCTTAACGATTTGGAACAATTCAGAAACAGAAATCGCCCGTAAATTCCAGTGGTGTGGCCGTGGTATGAAGAGGTAGGTCGGTCGTGATCGCTGCTTCAGCTGCGTGCAGATGTAGAGTGCAACCTCTGGTCAACCGAGCTCATCCAAGAGAAAAACAGCCTTTTAAGCTTTTTTAGTCACAAAGACTGGAATTTACACAAAGCGATGAAACGCAGCGTCGGTAGTACATCACTGCTCCGTACCACCTAGACTCTATCACGCATACATCCGTTCCAACTACCATATGAAGCCCCAAAACAAAGAAAGAACAGCTTCAATGTACAACCTCATGGCAGTCGTAGTCGCACATTCCACTAATCGGCGAGAAACATAGTTGAAATTGCTTATATTCACATTTACACATCATACCGGGCCACTACAGTGTGCGAAGCCACGGCGCTAAATAACTAATCCATATAAGACATGTATACGATATCCATTCCGCCGCGAAGATTTATTTATTGCCGTTGACTCGGCGAGCCCAGTCATCATTTACGCGCATGCTGTCCACAACCACGATGCCCCTGCCGCGGCCCACGCGCTCAGGTCGCTGCCACCATTGTTGAGTCTTTGTTGTGCGCTCAGCCTCCGACTCACTGTCGGCGAGACCACCAGAGCCACTCTCCGCGCCGACAACAAGCATGATATCATGGCGGAGCCAAGTCTGCATGCTGGTAATGATGCTGCCGTTGTCGCCGCTAAGCGACTCCTGCAGGTAGATGACATCCGGCTGCAGGTGGCGGAGAATGTGGACATGGCCGTTGGGAGTGGTGAAGGGAAGAATCATCGTCTCCTTGTCGACGAGGGCGAGCGCCTGCGAGTAGACGGCGTTGAAAGCCGCGTTTTCGGTAGAAGTGCTTATACAAATGTTAGCCCGAGAAAAAAGTTGGAGTGCAAGATTGGGATTGAGTTGGCGTACACAGGGCTCTTGGTATCCTCGCCAGGCGTTTGGGCTTGATCATGGCCAATGTTAGAGAATGACGAGCTCAGCGACGGCGGCGGTAGATTACTTGTGGCGGTCTCCAGTGCATTATCCTTCAGATCGGGCGCGTAGATGAGAACGAACAGCTTGATGCGAGAGAAGTCGTTGTGGCGAGGGACGTGCGAAAGAATGGACTGCAAAAGGTTAGGACTGCATGGCGGTGTCGCGGGGACGGCTACTTACGGCATGCTCATGAGAGTCGTCGTCCGCGAAGTGCCCCAACGAGCTGTCCGCGGACACGACGACGGCGACGGTGCGACGGCCCTTTGCCCCGGGGACCGGGCCACGGTCCTTCTTGGCATCGGCTTCCTCGGACCAGACTCGACTATCGTCAGGGTACTTATCCTCCTCGCGGATAGAAGCCAGAGTCTTGCCTATGACGGCGCCTGCTGCCGCGACGCCGGCGGTGATGGTCTTGCCGGTCGAGTCGAAGAACTGCTGCGGGCTGGGGGTTCGGCGCAAGGCACCGGACATTCTCGCACCCCAGTTGGAGCCGCTGGATTCGGCTTGCGTCCCGTACGAGTGGTCTCCGGTCCGCGGAGGCGCGTCGTACCCGGACCGCGGCCGGGAATCCGCGCCGGGACCGGGGCCAGGGCGCGGCCCGCGGTTGGTCGCGCCGTACGGCGGGTTGTCGCCGTAGTCAGCGTTCTCGTAGTCGAGATGCTCGTGCTCCTGGTCGTAGCTGGGGTGCTCCTCCTCCTTGCGCTGGCTCAGAGCCCAAGCGACGAGTCCCGCGCTGGCGATGGTGACGGTGACGACGAGCGGAACCCAGTGGCTCCAGACGCCGCGCCGGCGGTCGTTTGACGAAGGCATGGTGTGAAGCCAGCAAGCAGTCGCATCGCCCACGAGGGCGGCTTTCGGGGTTGGGTTCGGGACAGGCCTTTGCGAGCTCAGGGCTTCGACGCGACGGGCGGCGAAGCGAAGGGATTGGGGGCGGCTACACAGAGTCTGACAAAATGTCTTGGAATGCGCATATGTATGCAAGAGAGACGGAGCAATCCAACAATGTGGAGCAGCCGAGGAGGCTTCCCAGCAACGCGCTGACGCCCGAGGCTGTTACGGTAAATAGCGTCGCCGTCACCGTGCAGCCACATGCCGGCAGTCGTTGGAGGCTGGTGAAGCTGCGCCACGTTTGGAGCACGTGACCTCGCTGGAGTGGTTCACTGTGGCTGGCGTTGCTCTAGCCACAATTACCGGGCATGCGCCACATCTTGAGCTTGACTTCTTTTGGTGGGGTGAAATTCATTCCCAGCGATGACTCTTCAAACGACAACGAGTGACGTGCGGTTGTAGACGCGACACGGCGATTCAGCTTCATCTTGGGAGAGCTTTTGGTTCCTAGGGACCTGAACATTGCAGTCCGGAAGTTTTGCCCCTGCAGCTGCGGCGTGCATTGAGTTTCGCTTGTCCCCAGCTCATCGCTGCCCCTCCATCATGCCGCACTCTATCTCCAACGCCTCTACCGGGCTGCAAGCTCTGATCCTTTGTGGCCCGGGATCCTCGTTCCCGACATTTACTTCAAATCCCGATGAGAATCCCAAGGCGCTGTTGCCGGTCGCTAATAGGCCGATGGTCTGGTACCCGATCGACCTCTGCTATCGCACCGGCGTTTCAAGTGAGTATACTCATGAGCTTCCCAGCTTTGAGGTGATAGCCAAGAACTGCAGCGACTCACGTGTGGCGTGCGTTTTACTCGTTCTCAGCATGAACTCTACGCATGGCGATGCCATGACCTGCAAACTTCAAAAAGTCTCATCGAACTAACACTGGTGCAGAAATTACATTGGTCTGCCCCCCATCGGCAGCCAAAGCCATGAAGGCTGCCATGGGCACAAACCCCCATCTTACCGGCCTGCCGATGCCCAGGCCAGAAATTGTTTGCCCAACAGATCTCACGCAGACTACTGGTACTGCGGAAATTCTCAGACTACCTGAAATCGGCAACCTCGTCACTGGCGATTTCATCGTGCTCCCTTGTGATCTTGTCTGTGAATTTGGCGCAGAACAGCTCTTGCAAGCGTGGATGGTCAAATCAGCCAGTGCCACCGATCTTCTGGGTGCCAAAAGCTTCTCAAACGGCAGCCGCAGCCGCCATAGTGGTGGTATTGGTGTGTGGTATGAGACGAAGAACAACGTCGCGGTCAAGGGCGAAGAGACGGATTTTGTTGCGACAACCGCACTACCCCAATCCGCTACTATGCCACCAAAAGGCTCAATCTTGGCCAATGTCTCTCGCGTGGTGTACACTATGCCCACCGACGCCCTCAAGGATCGGGTGGAAGACCGCAAGGCGCTCGCTCTTCGCCATGGCCTCCTGAGGGCCAATCCCCGCATTCGCATGCTCACAACACATCGCGATGCCCATATTTACATTTTCCCTCGTTGGGTTCTGGATTTCATACAGGCCAACGACAGATTCGAGAGCATCGGCGAGGATGTGGTTGGCTGGTGGGCCAAGGCCAGCTGGCAAGATGGGCTGGCCGAGAAGTTGAAGATCATGGAGACTTGCAAGGGCGAAACTGCTGAGGAGCTAGAATCCAACCCTGACAGTGATCAAGGTGCTGCCCAACAAACATCGACAGGCATTACTGCCACGTCTTGTGACGAATTGCCGCGAGGACCCCGCAGCACCTCAGAATCTGTGCCCCCAATGATTGCGTACCTTCATTCGAATAAGATTCAAGAGCCCGGCTCGATCATCCGCCGCGTTGACACTGCGCAGCTTCTGCTAGCTATTTCTCTACAACTTGCAAAGTTGCCGTCACTGGAGGAAGCAGGGCCTGACGCTGCTTCTCCATTCGCGCATCCACGCAAGGTCGCCTACCCTGAAGGCGTGAAGCCCAGAACCACCATTACGAAGGCTGACAGTCTCATTGCCGAGAACGTTACTGTTGAAGAGAAGACGTCAATCAAAGAGTGCGTGATTGGCGCTGGTTGTCAGATCCAAGAGGGCGCCAAGCTATCACAGTGTCTGCTGATGGACGGCGTTGTTGTCGGAAAAGGATGCAAGTTGACTAAGTGTATCCTGGGCAAGCGAAGCGTGATCGGGGATGGCTCTGTTCTGACAGACTGCGAGGTCCAGGAGAACCTCCTCGTCGAGCCGAGAAGTAAGTCGAACCTTCAATTCTACGGTCCTGGGGATTACAATACGCCGAGGTATGCAATACTGACACTATGCGTACAGCTGAGGACAAAGACAATAGGCTCATGAGCTCGGAAGGATTGGAGGCTACGGAGGCCGAGATGGAGGAAGTACTGGGGCAGGCGGACGACGCCATGGATGCTGTATAATGGGACGAACTCAGCACTAAAGGAATACATCGATTGGATAAGACCAGGAGTTATACATCTGGATTCTGGAGCAGAAACTCCCAGTGTCTCTGTGCATCCGCAGTTCGAATTCTTGACGGTCCATTTCAGTTTCTTTACGTAACCTTTAACCACCGCAGCAGTTGCCGCTTCGTCCGAGATATCAGAAACGGCTCCGTGAAGCGAAGGTAATTAAACTCTACTGCCACCTTACGATAGCTTCTTTACGGTATCCCTTGCAACCGTGGAGTGCAGCAGGGCAACCGAACCTTGGCAGGGCGCAGCAAAGACAATGGAGCGCATCTCGCAGGCACCCGTCGTTGCCGACAAGCCCGCGCCGCGTGGCCGCGAAAAGAGGCGAAGTCGAGGCTGTGGAAACCGCAGGTCTCCATCACACCGAAGAACCCCATCGCCCTTTGCCATTGTTCCCATGCCGCCCTTGCCTCCCTTCTGGGCTGCCCTGGCAGACAGATCGATTTGGAATTTCCCGAGGGCTCACACACCGACCAACTGGCACGGGCGTTGCTTTCCCACCTTTGCGAGCCCGCACTACGCCAGGAACTGTTTCTTCGTCTAGGTTGCAGAGAACGAGTCCGTCCGATGCAGCAGGGAGAGTGAGCAAGATAGAGGGGAAGAGGGGCAGGCGAGGGGAGGGGCGGGGGGGGTGTAGTTCGGCAGATTGCGAAATTACTGTGGTTCATTCGCCAGGGATGTCTGTTCTGCTCAGCAGTACAGGGCCGTCAGAGGTGCGGAACCGGCGGGCTTTCCTGTCTCTGTATCATTTTATCTGACTTCCTCGCGATCGATCAGGTGGACAGATGGGAAGCCAGACACAAGTGACGTCGTCTCGGCGGCCCCTGGCGACGGCTATTAATTGCAAGGAGCACTTTTAGCGCCTCGCTTCGAGTCCGTCTTGTTGCGGCCGCCGGCGGTGACTCGGAACATGGGGGCGCCGCGCCCATATTGCTTTCTTTTTTCCTCATCCAAAGAGGGTCGATGTTCGGAATCTTTGCCTCGCCTGGTAAGCTGACCAAAGGTTGCAAGAAGACTGGGGGGTTGCTGTGGCTTGCCTATTGTAGTGGATCATGCGCGGCCAAAAGGCTGAGTATTGGCTTGGTTCGCTCCCATTTACACCAAGAGGCGGCTTTCAACCAAAGGCTACGCTATTGAACTCTCTTTGGCTAGAAGCTGAATTGGGGTATGGGGGGGTTGGGGGGATGTAGTTCAAAGGTCCTGTTGGCGAGCTCAGGGCTATCCCACCATGAACTGTCTCCTCCATGTACGACTGTTATCCTGGAGAGTTATTAATAGTCTTTTTCTTTTAGTTTTTTCCCGCTATACAGGAAAGTAGAACCATCCAATTCACCCCTCAGTATGAGTGCGTATTTTCACGTTGTCCAAACAAGACCATGCTGCTGGATGAGACAATACAGCAGGTGTCAAAATGGACTGCGTCCGATGTCAAAACAGACAATGACAGGGGCAGTAACGACAGCTTTACGGTCATAAATCATTAGCTCGTAATTGGCCCTGTATTGTGTGGCTGCGCTTCAGAATGGCCTAGAGCCGCCGTGAGAACCAGCGCGATATTTTAGGGTTCCATTTATTAACGATAAAAGCTCCAGCGAGGTTTCGTCTTTTATGACAGCTGACAGCATTTGTAATGGAAAGCCACGCCAACCCGGCTAATCATGACGAGAGAGCTCGTTCAAGATACGTCGGGCGACTCAGGCTCAAGCCATGCTCGCTGGGCTTTGGCAAGAATTGGCTAGTTGAGCGATTAGTTGCCTATTCAGTCAAGCTGGGGCTCGGCCTAGAGTCTGTGTGAGTTATCCATATGGATTGTGTTAGTTTTGAGATTGTTCCCTTTTGAGTCGAGTGTCCTGAAACGGCAAAAGGAATACCAAAAGTCGTATGGGAAACGGGACACAATGTTGCGTCCGCGTTTGGCCTGTGTTAGTTACTGCCACTACTGCATCCTATGAGCTCGGACGTTCTCCCCTACAAGAGCCATCAGCCGCAGTGACAGCTAAAGCCGGCCTCCCCACCCCCCCTTCGATCTGGATCTTCGGAGTATTTTTCCCCATGATGGCATTCATAGTAATGTCCCTTTCTGCATGTCGTTACAAAAGTCGATGTTCCAAGCCACCCGACCGCGCAACCAGGGTCTGATGCATGATCAACGCTCGTCGCGACAACGTCCAAGTGGCACAAGGTTCGCACACGAGGTTGACACACCAGGCCGACACGAGGGCCATATTCCGCAGGGAACTCGAGGAGGCATTAGACATATGTGACACGGAAAGAGAGCATCTTGTTTAAGAACAAAGGGATTGGGTTGGAGGCTACCGTAGCTGCGGCGGTGGATGTTCCGTTCTGGACTTGCCCGTGTTTGAGTATTGGTAGTCGCAGAAGAGCGCGCGATGCGCGTGGGGGATGTTGCGTCGATCGGGTCTCTACCACGCTGGTGGTTGGCCGTGGCTGTCGTGACGCAAAGGGTGGGATTGTACGTACCTTGCTCTGAGAACACTATGGGGAAGAGAAGAGTCAAAAGGAAATTACCATGTTTCCAAAGTCGTCAAAGACGTTTTAGGGCCTGGGGTAGCATCGGACTGACCATGTACGCGTGCAGGTTGCACCAGCGCGCCGTGAGTGTTGGGGAGCCGATCCAGTCCTGTGGGTTCCGATCGCTCGACGTGGTGTATCAAGTGGGCGACGACGCCATTTTGGAGGAATCTCAGAAAAGGCAATGGGAGGGGGGGTGAGCATCGCACTGACCGAAACAGTAAGCCGGGTTCCTGAGTGTGCAGAAGAAGCAAAACCGACAAGGAGGTGGTGTCCGTGTTAGCCTGAGAGAGGAGGAAAGGGGGGGTTAATAAGTGTGAGTGTGCCAACTGAAGCTGAGCAGCAGCCTGGGCTCATCCACTCTTGTATTCTTGATGAGCCAGCCCGTGGGAAGTCTCAAAAAGCAAAAAAGAAAAGAAAGGAGAAAGATGAGAAACCAACTCGACGTCGCGCGCTGACACATGCTGGCGAGTCCGCCACACCTGTCAAAACCAAAATTCCGGACCTGTCTGATTACGCAGATGCTAGACAAATATGATGGGTCACTTTCAACCAAGGCTCGGGCAGTCCATCTTCGCTCCATTTCGAGAAAATCGCGCTCCAGTCCAGCGGCCAGAGGCTCATCCGTCGTCAGCGCCCAGGTAAGCGGGAGCCTCGCGACAGCTCCTTCGCAGTGATTTCCCCATTGTCATGAGCGACCGTGAGTTCCTGGGCGGCCCGCCGTTGCCCGACGGAGCGGACATCGCCGACGACGTGAAAGAGGTTGGGCTACAACGCCTCCGCGGAGTGCCCTTGTCCCAGAACCGGCAGCGGCAGATTGGGACATCGCC
>LUFD01003596.1:10715-58330 GCA_003025255.1 Cordyceps pruinosa | reverse complement strand
CCCCCCCCCCCCCCCCTGCGCTCTCCTCCCCTTCCGCACTGCTGCATCGTTTAGTCCATTCCACTCTGGCTGGGACCTGACCTGACAAGAAAAAAAGGAAACCCACAAGGTCTTGTCTCTCGGCGTGTTCCAACACGTCCTTTAGCCTCTCGTCTCGGCCTTTGCCCAGAGACACACACGCCCGCCGATCCACCTCTTGGCCGGACCACACCTCCCACGCCTCTTACACGCCCTCGCACTTATATACACACTCTCCTGCGACTCACTCCCCCACCGTCCAAAGCCCGTATATCCTGCCAGAGCTCAGCAGACTCACGATTCTCGCGGGGCGATCTGCACCTTTCGTGTCTCAGTCCGGCCGGCAGCTTCCTCCACAGCTCATTCCACCTGGATGTTATATCTTCAGGGGCGTCCTCTTCGAATAAAACTGCATTCTTGCTCAGGTTCAACTCTCTCTCCCTCGTCTACCTCTCACCTTCCTTTATCATTACTACGGGCCTCTGACCTGGATATTGAACCTTCGACTGTCTTCTTTATCCATAAACACATTCCTTTCCCCCTCCCTCCATCCAACTCATACCTTCTTTTACACAACTTCCTCAATGGCCACCACAATGCAGTTCGAGCCGGATTTCCAGTTCGACATGGACGACAACTTCAGCATCTACTCGCAGGCCATGTCCTGTCCGTCCACAGGCACCAGCTTTTCCTCTGCTTCTTCCGCCTGCGAGCCGTTCACACCTACCTCCCGACGATCGACGCCCAATGAGCTGACTCTCAACTTTGATGCTTCCTTCGCCGCCGCTCACCATGCTGGCGAGTTAACTCCTCCTTCCACTGCCACTATGCCCAAGTTCATGTTCGGCAACGTCAAGCCCGAGCCAGACCACATGGGCTTCGCTGAGGTCCTGCCTTCGACACCTGTCCGCAAGGTTGAGCACATCCGCACAGACTATGAGTTCATGCCCGGCATGAACCTGCCTTCGCACCAATCCATGGGATCGCTGACTCCCTCCAACTCCTTCAACATGTACACTATTTCCCCCCAGGCCGCCATGGGACCCGGATCCTTCATGATGACTCCCACACACAGCCTCTCTGGCTCAGATATCGGCGACAGCTCATCATCCTGGTCATGTGCGAACGACAGCCCCATTGCTCTGTTCCCCCAGCAGAATCGCCTTCCCTCCCACAACCTGGAGTCTCTCGATCTCGAGCGTCACTCTCAGTCCCCTATTGGCCGCTACTACCTACAAGGAGCTCCTCCTTCTCCCAGCCGTCTCCGTGCTCACCGCAAGATGATGGTGCACGAGATTCAGCGCAAGACATCAGAGCTCCAGCGTGCCCAGATCCGGGCCTCGAGGAAGATGTCTGAGAAGGGCGAGGGTAACGGTGTCGACGTTGTCCGCAGAGCCATGTGCAAGTGCGACTACCCCGGGTGCAACAAGGCGTTTCGCCGCAACGAGCACCTGAAGAGACACAAGCAGACGTATGTACCACGCACTGCAGCCTCCACGAGCTGATTCTAACTTGCCACGTTTCCAGTTTCCACGGCGAAGGTCCCAACCGTTTCTCGTGTGAGTTCTGCGGAAAGGACCAGTTCAATAGACAAGACAACCTCAACAACCACCGCAAGCTGCACGCCCGGCCCAACAGCCGGAACCGCGGCGTGGAATTTATTCCGGCGGCCGTCCCCATTATCGAGCAAGAAGAGCGCAGCCGAAAGCGCAGAGCGCCACCCAAGGCAAAGATGATGGCCGAGAAGCACGACGATTACTGAGCGAATGGATTCGCCTCTCAGCAAGGTTTGAGTGCGTGCTTGTCCGCCAGATGAGCGAGCGATGCTGCACTCATGCAGCATCATTGTGTGTGAGAGCGGGGCCGGGTCTGTCTTTCTAAATGGCCTGAGCCTGAGACATGCAGGCCCTCGCGTGGCGGCTCGCACATCAACACTCGAGGCCAGCCATCTACCATGGATGGTTGCTTCGCACTCAGACCGGGGCATCGGGAAACACCGATCCCCATCGAGAGAGCGGAACTGTCGGAGCCAAGGGAGGTGTCAGACCTCCGGCACTCGCTCAGACATGCCTCGCCCTCTGCAACAGCAAATATAATGCATCCTTCTCTTTAATCTCGGCGGCGCAATCGGCTGTTTTTTCAGGTGTTCTTTTGTTCCCGACCTTCTTTCATGCGTCACGGTTGATATCCAACTGGTGGGAGTGATATGGGATTTCTTTACTTCTTACTTGGCAGCCCCCCTTCACAACGCCGGGGGCCGGTTTACAACGTTTGTTTTTTCTTAATTTCTCGGACAAAAACTTTGGATGGTGTCACAGAGAGGGAATTGGAAATATCTGATTGGTTCTGTCTCAAGAGGCTACATCCGGGTTCTAGCCTGCGATGGAGCTGGGGTAATGGTAAATACGTTTCTGACGAGGAGGAGGCACTCCAGTGTGCTTGAACACCACAAAAAGTGATGCAGCAATCGCAGAATTGGTATCAAATGGATCATGGAAATCTTGGCTCGGTTTTAGCTTGCCCGACACGCTGTCTCTGGCGACCAGAAAGCCTGTATTTTAGTACATAACTGTAATGTAGCTTACAATGAGCGCGACCTCGCAAGCAAATGACAACTGCTGGTTACGATTTTACACACTCTGCCTCTTCTCGCGCCCTCCTTGACGACCGACTTTACATCATCTTGTCTTTCCGCCCATTGCTCGCGTCTTACTAGTCCAGTGTTCTTATCCCATCTTCACTTTAGTGTGGGTGGGCCGTCAAAGTTGCCAGGCACCCGGATGGGATGGAATTTGTTACTCTGGTCGGCGATATTTTTCCCTCACCCAAGTCAATCACCTGCTAGATCAACTCACTGAGCGTGAGAGGCCTAGACATTGTGCCGAACGAGGGCAAAAAGAAAGGAACCCGAGCAGCCCCCCTCCCCCCTCAGCACGCACCAGGCAATCGAGAGACACCACCTCCTTGGGTTCGCGACTGAGAAACAAATCGAGTTATGCATTGGCAGGGCAGGGGTACACCTGGAACCATTGGGAGAGATAAACATGGCTTGCAGGCAAAAACTAGCGTCA
The DNA here is from genome assembly GCA_003025255.1 of Cordyceps pruinosa. NCBI lineage: Eukaryota > Fungi > Ascomycota > Sordariomycetes > Hypocreales > Cordycipitaceae > Cordyceps > Cordyceps pruinosa. The sequence goes on along the minus strand of LUFD01003596.1, from coordinate 55,241 downwards.
GTGGCGCGAAGCAGCTGGACAGTGGGGATTTCCATGATGGGATTTCTGGCAGCAGAGACAGAAAAAGGCGAGAAAGCTCGGCCCCAGGTGATGCTGTCTCAGATCCCGCTTACACGCCCCCCCCCTTGATGTCGCTGAGGGCAACGCGGAGGGTGTGGACTCGGTAATATATCGTTGCAGCTGAGACAAAAGCCGCGTTGGCGTTGCTTTTTGGCTTAGACAGCAGAACAGACAGGTCGCGCCTCTGACCTGACTATTCGCATTGCTGGATTTCTGGTTCATCGTTTTTGCTTTTTCATCGAGGCCGGCGTGCATGAGCAAGTGGGGGAGCCTTTCTTGTCTTGAACATCAAGAGTGTGTGTACATGCACCAGGCAACCAAGTCGGGCAGCAGGCTGCTCTTTTCCTTTTTCCCTCGCACGCCAACACAAAAGCACACAAAACGAGATTACACTGATGCGCCTCTCGCCCTCTGTGTTCTAGTCACCCCGCCCGATGTCCCAAAACGAACGGCTGGGGAAGAGGTCACCACGGCGCCACGAAAGACACAAAGTATGGGCTTCTCTCGCATTTGCCATGTAGATCACGGAGTAGTTATCGGGTGATCCATTGGTGGGCATGGTGGGTTTGCTTCTTGTCCTTCCGCGCCATCACTGTCGGACAATTGCGCTCGGCACCTTTCCTCGCTGTTTCCTATGTATTTCCGCACCTTTCGCCACTGAGATCTAGCTGCCACGTCACCTGGCACACGCCAAAGGCACCCCCGACGGCGATCGAGTGGCATCTTGATCGCTCCTGTATTTTCATCTTTATGACAGAATTGGGGAGCGACCGTGGATACTCCACTCAGACTGTATAGGAGTACATGTCCAGCGCGGCAAGCAATGTGGAAGAGAAGAGAGACGACTGTAACGTGCCGCTCTGTGTCTCCGCGAGCCTCTTTTCTCACCAAAGCCTTGTGTGACGGCCTAGATTATTCCATGTAGTCACACAGGCATCGGTAGTCATAAGCGTGCGAGACATGACTGGTGACTGGTGACACAGCCACTCGTAAAATGCAGCACAAGGGGGCGTGTGTACGTATAGACCGGACGGCCGGAATTATGACATGCGCCGGGGCCAGCGTGCGCACGACCAATAGACGGTACGCGAAAGTACCGAGACCAACTCCTCCCGCATTGCATCTGCAGCCAATGGCCTGTACAGCTACGACTTCTGGTCCGAGCTCAGATAGCGCGGCCGTCAGAAATCACAAATACCTCCAGCTATATTCAGCACATACTCAATGGTATTATTGGTTATTATATGAACATCATGTAACGTTTTATGTAACATTTTGGGGATAGTTAGCAATGACACAGGCTTCAGTCAAGGGCCAGCAGAACATGACTCGGCGAGTGGTGGATAAAAGGACGTGTAAGAAAACCTGGCTCGCCAGGTGAGACTGGCATGGATAGCCACTTCATGGGTACAGCCACCTGAAGTGATGGTGCGCCAAGGCTCGGTATCGCCCCAATCCGCCGCGGTGTTGGTGATGCAATGGACGACGTATATACGCGAAAGCAGAATACAATGCATCTCGGGATGACCGACGCCAGCCAGGTTGCATCGGCTCGGCGCGTCGTGTCATCTTCTCGGTTCCTCGACAGCAGGACCAGGGGAGGACCTGCACCGGAAAGGAACGTGGATCTCGACAGTGCAGTATGTATGCCGTGCCATGGATCTTTTTCTGGCCATTTCCGATCCGATTTATGCAGTGCAGGGCGAGCCCTGTCCCGAGGACTGGGTACTTTTGTTGCTTCTTGCCGGGCAGGGGTGTGGGCAGCGCCCTGAGAGGCCAGCGGACCCCTGCGATGGGCAAAGAGAGACATACATGGTCATTTCAGATGCTGCAGGTGGGAGGGGTCAGCTGCGCATCATCCCGAGCAGTGACGCCTCGGCCTCGTCTTGTGTGTGTACCTTGCACAGCACAACAGATTGGAGCACCGCGCCGCAACCAGCCCCTGGTGTTGGTTTCCGGTGAACTTTTTGGCGCTGTTTACCTCTCCTTTGTTTTTGCTTCCATGGCAGCCCCATCTTACCTTCGTAAACTCGCTTACGCCGCGGTTGCATGCCGCCTTTCCCTTCTGCGATTCCGCTTCTCGACAGGTCATATTCTAGAACAACACACGGCCTGCAGCTCTCACAGGCGGTGGCGCTGCACCCTGCAAGACGTCTCTTTTCTCGATTGTGGATAGAAGGAGAGCCGTCGCATCATCCGAGATCACCATATGTGTCTTCAAATAGAGTTTGACATCACATAGGTAGTTGCGAACCTTGGGCATTGTGTCGGCGGGCCCCGATTTGATACATCACAGGCGGCGGCTTGCGGTTGTTCTCCGTGATGAGCGCCACACGGTGGCTCAGCCAGCGGCGAAGGCGTGCCAGTGCTTGCAGGCACTGTGGTGGTCAAGCCCCAACGCCCCAACGCTGTGGCGTCTGCCGGCGGCTTGTGGAGGTATTCGTATTCTGGGGCCGTGGCGCAACGGCCCGGTACTTATTGTGACAGGTATTTTGCCACCCAAATACATGTCCCTGTCCGGCTGGGAACGGGCAACACAGTGGCTGAGTGGCTGAGTGGCTGCTCTGCGAAAACATGCCTCATCTCCTCTCGTCCGTTTGCTCTCACACCATCATCACCGCAATCATGCAACATACGCCGTGCAAACCAGATCCATCGCTGCCATTCCTTTTTTCATCTCGCAACCCTATCAGCTCATCCGCCTTCTCCTTAGCCGTGCATCATTAGCGTCTCCCCTCCGGCGACCTCGCGCAGGTCTCACTACTATCTACTATCCGTCCACCTCGGTATCCAAACCCACCTCACCGCGATCCTTCTGTGCAAGGCACTTTCTAGAGAGGCCTGGTTACGTCAGCCTGGGCACTCCGTCTAGTTCTCAGAATAGAGCACTTTCTCTGTCGCCTACAACCGGCCACGCCTAGACAAGCTCTGCGACGTCGACGGCTTTCGCTTTGACCTCTGAGCCTAGCTATTCACCTACTGCACCTTAACGGAGTGCACATCTAAGACGTTTCTTTTGCGCCTCGCCACTGCCTCACCTTGGTTCCTTATTTCTTCTGTTTACCTTTCTTTCCTTGTTTCGGCCTTTCCTTTGCTGATTAGTATGGGTAGCTGAGCTGGCTACGCACGCGTCACTGTTGGTGTTCCTAAGAACGGACTGTGCGCCATTGGTCCAGCACCAACAGCCGAACTCTCCGAATTCCAAGTGCTCGAACCATTTCCAAGGTGGCCTCCACTCTTCTATCATTTCGCACTGCATCATTTTGACTCTCTACGGCCATTCATCGCACCTCGTTTAATGCACCCCTACCGCGGAGCATAGTATGACGTCGCTGCCGTCGTACCAGGAAGCTACTGCTCGCGCCGACTGGCTGGAAGTTGCGGCCCCATACATTCGCGATACTGACTATCATGCCCTGTGCCTGGTCAGTCACCATTTCTGGAAGGTGTTTGCACCTCGGTTGTGGGTAGATATCCTGGCCACAGTTCGCCAGCGTGGCTTGCCGCCCGATGATGGTCAGTGGTCATGCTACGCTCCTTTGAGCATCAACTTTCATGCTCCGTTATACCCATTCTAATATCGCTTTCGCAGATCTCGCTTGGTGGTTCGATTTCACCTTTCTCAGGCTCGGAGATGTCCGCATATCCACCCGCGGCTTGGCCCGCATCGTGGACCTGCGCGATTTCGCCAAAGAGTGCTACCAGTTTGCTACGGACCAAAACGCCCGGTTTCTCCGCAGCCTGCATATGGCACTAAAGCTACTACCTCAAGTCAACGTCCTTTTGCTTGACCACCACACAGAGATTGATCCAAACTCTCTTGTCAGCCTCACGAAGACGCACTCTTCTCCCTTACTTCTCAGCATCCCCCATTGCTCCGCCCAGCTCCCGGCTGCGTTTTTCACGGCGCCCTCTTTACAGAAACTTGTCTATCTTGACGCATCCGACCTCCCGGGTTCAGTCATGCCGCTTCTGCAGCCCTTTCTTCTCCCAGATCTGCGCATATTGAAGATTGGTGGGCGCGAACTGGACGACGCCACATTTATTGGCTTGGCTGAGCTGTACAGGCTGCGGCTTTGGAGCCTGGACGTGAGCCACAATAGACTCACAGATTCCATTCTGCCAACCTTGGTGGGGAGATTCTCACCCCCTTCATCCCTGCGCTCGCCTGTTCATTTCCAAGTGGAGGGCAAGCTTTCGGCTTCCAACCATGGAACCATCGCTCATGGCCCCTTCGAATTTATCGAGGAATCCCACCTCAGCGGTAGCTTTTGCCACCCGGAGCGGTACTACTTGGATGCCCCCATATACAACGCGCAGCCGTACTTCCTCCATGGTCAACGCCAGGTATTTCGTTCCGATGGACGAGGCACCCTGCGCTCGGATTCTGCGGATGAAGCTACTCGCATCCTCTCACACCAGTCGGTGAACTACGACATCGAAGACACGTACCGTAACTCCAGGGGCATTACGCATTTGGATATTTCGTATAACCGAATCTCGGCTAGTGGTATTGACAGATTGATCCGGACATCTAACGGGCAGATCGAGCATTTCGCATGCGATTTTATGCCCATACTACCGGCTCGCAGCCCATGCCTAGAATTCTGGCCGAGTGATACGTCGCTTCATGGTATCGTAGGATTGGCCCATATCTTTCGCCCAGTGTACTCCTCGAATCTACGATCGCTGAGGATACACCACTCGCTCGTCACCAATATTCCTACTCTCGCAGCCGATGGTTTATCCTCATTGGCTAGGCTGTATCTGGCGGAAACATCTATTCTCTTTCGACTTGATAAGGCCTACCCCCAGAGATTCGTACCAGACATGAATACCCGGCTTTCTTCACTGACGCTGACGTGCGTACCACGGCGATCATCCGGACCACTGATTGAGCGCCTCCTGGACTTCCTTAAGCTTCTATCTATTCAAGAGCGAAATATTGCGGATATGACTCACTCCAGCACATCGTCACGTCGCGAGCCAGGCATGCTGAGCGGCCTGAGACACCTCCGACTAGAGTTTGAGCCAGATACTCCAGGCAAAGACACCGCCGCAGCCGAGGATTTGGATGCTGAACAACTCTTGACTAGCGGGGAGACGGGGTTCAGCTTCTTCGGCGATGAAAATCATCACTCTCCGCGTACATCGCCGAACGCGACGTCTCGCGGTGCCCGCCACCTCAGCACTGACGGCGCGGGGACTACAGATCTTAGCGCAGAGCGAGAGAGAGCATTGAAAAAGACGGCCCGAGACAATGGAGAGCTTCTTGCGTATCAAGACGAATGGAATGGACGTAGTTTCAAGCTGCAGGTGTGGGTTGGCCCAGCGAGGCCACATAAAAACCCCATCATCAACGACTATCGTCGGCTGGTGTTGAGCCATCGCAGTCTGTGTGATGGTGTTGCCCCGGCTTCCCCAGCTCAAGTGCTTGCAGGCGTTCCTGAAAAATCATACGTTTTCCGGACGGCGTGGCGTGCAGCCATTATGCCGCCTGGCGAGCTAACCGTCCCCGCGCTGCAGGACTTGACTGGAATGCAAGATGTTCTCGGCGCCCTGAAGAAGCACCGCGCCGCAGGACGCGCACAGTACGAGGATCTGCAGCGCAAAAGGAAAGACGCCACTCTACGCGCTCCATTCGGCGCGCCACATTTCTTCTGGTCTGGCAGCCTGGAGGTATCGACGAAGCAGTGATTGTATCGACGGTACAAAGTCCCGATAGAGTGGTTGTCGCACCCACCCCCGCCTCACACCAGCAGAGACATGAATCACTTTGAATCGCGGTGTTTCAACAGACCGGCCTCAATGTGGCGAGTGGAAACTCGCCGAGTTCTGCCAATACCTCGGAGGGCTTGAGTTGTGTATGCAGGCTTTTCCGGAAGTGAGAATGGAAGTATGCCGCGCTCACGACGCCGCGCAGACAAAGCCTAAGAGATTTGCGATGCGCGCAGTGAACTTCCATGGATCCGCGGTTACTGGAACTTTGGAAGTATTTGAAATAGGGAACCGACTGAGAAGGGCTGCCCGTTTGACGAGCACGGCGAGTCCGGCCTAACTGAACCCGAGCGAGACATTGGGCTAAGCAACGCTACTAAACGACCATCGACGGCGCCTTTTACAACTACCCACTACCATCTTGTTGATGAGAGTTTTGGCGAACGAGGAAGTGAGCCTAGGCGACTTGACATTTCCGTATGATGTGTGAGTGACCTATGCGAGTGTGGATGTCAGTTCCGTGATGTTGTGGAGAGAGGCCAATCTGAAACGAGAAAATTTTGCGACAAGATGAACGATGGCCCCGGAAACCGAAGGCCGGCAGCACGAAGATCGCGGGGGCGCGCTGCCCAGGTACCTCGCAACCTCGGTATTGGCGCGTTTATGGGTGAGTGGGATCAGGGCGATTGAGTGAGGTGGTGGGGGCGTGTCTTGTCGCTAACTAGTTTGCGAAATGAGAGAGACGCGCGTTGAACCGCAGGAAGGATGTCCAATGGCCGTACGTCATGGCGTATCCTTTGACCACATCAATATGCGCGTTCCTGCGGGCTCAATTGCTGGTGCGGCGGTTCGTGGCAGGCTGGCAGCAGCGGACGACAGACTTGCGCGGTTACACAACATCCCAACCCCTCGCCGTTTTGCTGCATCTGATACTCGACTATGACATTCCGCTTTTCACTACCCTTTGCTTTGCTTTTTCTTCCAAGCCTTCCTGCCGATCGCCTTCTTCCACCGTTTCTCTCCAGAGCTCCGCCGCCCGCCAAGAAGCTTACCTGACACCATTCGCCGAGACGGGGTCACCAAGGAAAAAAGTGACATGTCACGCCCTCCAATCGCGCTTGTTTCATACAGAGAGAACAAAAGACGGCGAGCCGGCAACTCAGGTGTTGGGATCGGGGGGTCGCTCGAGGCTGGCTGGCTGGCGTAAGACATGCCCCAATTTTTGGCTGTGGCACCACCACAACTGACGAGATGGCCATGTCCTGCTGAAAGACGGAGAGGGGTCCGATGGAACACGAGACGGAAAAAAGTGGCCCGTTCTAATTCCTGTATCGCCGTCCAAGCCTTCCGGTTTCGATACAGGAGCGGCTTATTCCGTTGGCGCATGGAGAAGGCCGAGTAGTCAGGCACCAGTGGTGTTTGCAAGTACCAAAAATGACAAAGAACAATGGCGCAGGTATTATTGGAAATGGCGTGCAATTTGAAACTCAATAGGAAGCAGCCTTCTCTGTCTATGTCAAGGAATTTTCTATGGCAGTAAGTGATCTCTTCCCTGGTTTGTCTACCACTGATGTGTCTGACCCTAACATCGAGCTGCACAAAGTCCCTTTCAACATGGTCGAACATGACGCCTCGCTCCTGAAACGAAGACACAGCGGAAAACCAGAGGAAGTAACGCTTCGGCCAGTTGGAAGCGTGTTACTCCCCATCGACCGCTGCCTTGGTGAACCAGACATCACCAGCCATAACCCTAGCTACTCATTCCTCACCTTTCTTTACTGCAGCTTTAGCACTCTCTTCGTTGTCCTTGCAATACTGCTCAAAATATTCGGCGGCATCCTCAGGGAAAGCGATCCTGGTGAAATCGCTAGGGATGGGATCGCCAGCAACGGTGTAGAGGGGGACAACTCCAGCCCAGGTCGAGTTCATCACCTCCTCGCTTTGCAAGTCCTGCTTCTCGGCGGCTGCGGTGCCGTCACGTAACTTTGCGCTGGCGGACTTGATACTCACTCGCAGGATGCCGGTGCTCTGCACCTCGGCCTTCGTTGGCAGGCGGCAATGCTCCCAGCGTTGCGGTATCACCTTGTTAGTGATAAGCTCCATGGCATACAACTTCTCAGCCTCGTCAGTGACCAGAGTTGCGTGGCCAAAGAGCACAGCTGAGCGGAAATTGTAGCTGTGGTTGAACGCGGACAGGCCAAGAACGAACCCATCGACATGCGAGGCGGCGACGCACACAGGGATGCCCTCGGGAGCCGGCGCTGCACCTGCGGTGGTGAAGATGCGTGCCGATGCCGACCCGTGCATATAGAGGTCCAACGGATCATCCAGCGACGCACTCGGTCTCTCAAAAGAGCCCATATGACCAATCATGGGCAGAATGGCGGGGAAGGGTGACCCCGGCGGGTTAAGGGCTACATGGACAAGCGGGCTGGTGTTGACGAGGCTGTGGATTGTTTCGAGAGAGTAGCTTCCTGTATTGCCCGTGTCAGACGGCGGCAATCGACCAAGGAGGGGGAGAGGGATGTGGTTGATGCAGGGTAAGTGATGAAGGTAACTGACCCCGGTCAGGAAAGCGCTTGATGCTGTTGACCGATTCTTTGGCATATCGCAGCTCTTGGCGGGGCATGGTTCCTCTTCTTTGCTTTTGGCAGTGTCGTTAATACTCAAATCTTGGAGCTGTTCGCATATGTTTTATGGCCGAATTTCGCGAGAGGGGTAATGAAAGAAAGAAGTATGCGAGACTGGTGGCGGTGGCGTCTTGTGACGACGCTGACGGATCAGTCACGCAGGCACGACAGGTGCGACCCCAGAGCCAGCACGGCGACATCCGTGACCACTCATAGGCAAGCTTACCATTGTTCAATGCATTGGGGCCTTAGGCAGGCCGAGCAGGCGGGGGGGTTACACAACTCTCAATGCTGCATTTCATCACCCGCCCTCCTGGTGGTCTGCAGAGCATCTGCATGTTGTCATACCTGTCGATCGCTTGGCCAGCTTTTGCATGCAGCAGCGTCGCAGACTTGCACCATGCACGTTGACCACGGTCTCGGTCAATATATTCCCACTTGGGGCGGTAATGGAGCCGCACGACTGCTGGAGCTGCTTGCATCCTGCAGTAGATGTGCTGTCTTGGGGGATCGGCGCAATAGGAGGAGCGTTGGGAAATGCCGACCAGAGTGCTACAGCGGTTCAGAGATGTGGAGCGACGTGTGTATGCCGCAAAAGAGCCTGGGCAGCTATATAATGCTTTCTGCTACTTGTGACAGGCCCAGTCTCACTCTCCATACACTTGCCATTTTCTCGTCGCTGATACAAAACCTTTCGTTTCAAGGCAACGCTCGAATACTCAGATTTTCAAGGACAAGACTGTGAGAATGGCAATCGCTCAACCCCTGCCGAAATTGAACGTCGATGGACGTGAAATCACCATCGCGCCACTCACGACCATAAATCTCCAAAAGCTGCGGGACAAGGACTCGGAGGAGGTCAAGAAGCTGGTGGACAGCTGCAAGCAGCCGGGCTTCTTCTACCTGGACCTCAACGATGACCCTGACTATGTGCAGTCGTTGAATTCTCTGTACAGCCTTGCGGGCAAGTACTTTCGAGAGCCCGAGGCTGTCAAAATGGCGGACTATCGCGACTCACAGGATCGAGGGTATGGTTGCTGAGACCTTCGCGCGTATACATACATTGAGAAGACTGACGCCTTTTCGCCACGCAGCTACAAGCCAGGGGAGGCGGAAACTTTTGAGGTTGGTCACAGAACGCCTGCTGTTTTCTCCCGTCGGCTGCTCCCGCTCACGCTTCTACTGTACAGATCTCCCGGGACGAGCTGATCGCGAAGATGCCCGTGATTCCGGCGGCCATGTCCGGCAGCAAGGAGATGGTGGAGAGCTTCGTCGCGGCCTCCCACGGCATCACCATGACGATGCTGTCCCTGCTCGCGGAGGCGCTGGGCATGCCGCACCTCGTCGAGCACCACCTGGAGGCCCGGCCGAGCGACTCCGGGCTGAAGCTCGAATCCGTGCCCTTCGAGGCGCGCCTGGAGGACGTGCCACCCTCGGAGCACACCGACGAGGGGACCCTGACGCTGCTCTTCTGCGCGCACTACACCACCGAGCTGCGCGTGCCCGGCACCAGCGACGACTGGGCCTTCATCGTGCCCAAGCCCGGCCACGCCATCGTCAACGTCGCCAACTCGCTGCAGCGACTGGCGGGACTGCAGCTGCTCTCGTGTCTGCACCGCGTTGGGCAGCCGGTCCCCGTCGCGGGCCCCAAGGAGCGCTACTGCGCCCTGTATTACCTCCGCCCGGCGACAGACGATGCCGCTGCATAGAGAGGGCCTAGAATCCGCCACCTGCACGCCGCAGGAGGCAACATCGCGGCAGGGGGAGGAGGCTGTCGCAGTACGGGAAGTTCGCTGCTGGTCGCTTTCACATCCGCATAAAACCCCGCGAGGCTTGGGATTGTTGCGCAGATTGTATGTCGTATGCTACCTAGGTAGCCGAAGTACTAGAAAATGCGGTGAAACAGAGGCAAAAACTTGAGTCGCACGACGTTTTGGCGTATTTCGATATCCGTAACGGCCCCAGAGACGCCGCGGCTTGACATGGAGCAAGGGCAGTGCAGCATCAACCCCCTCCATGTCTGTGGGATCATCAGCGAGGATCTTGGCAGCTACCGGGCTTCCAGCATCTCCCCTCTCTTTCCACCTGCAGACATGTTCTCCGATTGATACCTGCCGCGATCTCCACTGCCATGGGGGAGGGGAAGGTGGCCGCCTTTCGCCCGTCTCGGCTCACCTCGGCCTGTTGCCGTCACCTTGAAGACCTTGTCCCCTCCCTGCTTCCCCTGTATAATATTGTTGTTTCTTTTTTTGGTCCCCAGGGCCCGTACTCCAACGTATATGCACGTCCGCGTCGTGCGCCAGCCAGCGAATGGTGCAGCCGTCGTGCAGTAGTGGCAATGCTTGCCTGTGGCTGGCTGAGGCATACCGAGCGATAGTCGCCTGCAGCGAGTCGGCGCAAAACTCCGGCAGCTGTTGAGGGAATTCAAGGACGAATCATGCCGCCATGTGTCGCCGCATTGCATATACGCTACGGCAAGATATATCTGCAGGAAGCGGAAACAGCGGTGAGATCGGCTTGGGGGAAAAGGGACAGGAAGCCTGACTCTCGCTGGATGTATGGTCTCCCCCTGAGAGATTCTAAGACATCTTCAACCGCATCAATTCGAACCCAAGTCAATTGCGACCAGCTATCCCCTCGAGCTCATCGTTGATCGCGTCCCAATTCATTTGCCTCTGCGACCGAGTACAGCCACAGCGTAATAACTGCGAAAAATGGCTGTCGAGAGCGCTGTTGAGCAGAGAATGGCTCTGGTGAAGAGAGGCTTGGCCGCTATGAATGGAGCAGAGGATCTTCTCGAGCTCCTGGCGGCTGGAAAGGCTCCGCGCGGGTTCTGGGGTGCGTACATTGACACTGGAATCCTTTTTCCACAATGCTGACTATGCTCTTGCTAGCAACCGCTCCGACGGGAAAACGTAATGGCTTCCCTAATGTTGATCGCGAGAAGAATGCTAATCACTGCGCTGGTAGCCCACATCGCCTATTTGGTTCCTTTGCTCAAACTAGCTGACTTTGTCAAGGCTGGTATTGATGTGAGCCTCATTACTCCAACATCTAGAAACGAAGACGGAGAACTTTCATGCTGACCAACAATTCCAGGTGACTATTCTGGTGTGCGGTGAGTAGAGCTGAACCGCGCTGATCAAGTTGACTGGCGTTGAGACACACGCTTACAATCAACGTCCAGACATTTACGCCTTCCTGGTAAACCATGACTGCAGCATGGATATCGTTAACTACCGTGCCGCATACTACCAAATTCTGATGAGCGGTGTTCTGAAGCTTCTTGGAGTCCCCGATGGAAAAGTCACCTTTGTCCACGGCTCCTCGTACGAGCTTGAGAAAGACTTCACGCGCGACATGTACAGGCTGGCTGCTCTCGCCGACGAGGCTGAAGTCAAGAACACCGGCGAGGAATATCGCAAGGCAACCAAGCTGAGCGTGCTCTTCTGTCCGGGGCTGCCCGCTCTGGCCGAGGAGTATCTCCAATCCGACTTTCAGTTCGGTGGCGAAGACCAGGTATTCATTTTTGTTTGCCACTTGCAGGTCATTGCTATGGCTATAGCTTACAAAATAATAACAGGCGGGCTTGTTTGCGTTTAACGAGCGGTTTCTCCCCCAGATGGGCTACCGCAGGCGAGCGCATCTCATGAATCCCATGTTGCCCGGGCTCACTGGCAGCAAAATGTCCGCGTCCATCCCGGACTCCAAGATCGACTTCCTGGACAGCCCGGAGACCATCCGGCAAAAGTTCGAAAACGCGGCAATCGAAGATGGCGTTGTGAGCCCCAACCCATTGCTGCTGCTGGTGAAGCACATCGTCATCCCCTTCTTACACGGGACCGCCGAAGGCCAAGAGGAGGGCACATCCGGCGGCCCGGTGCTGGAAGCCGATTCTGCCAGCGGGGAGCACCGTGTGTACCATGCATACGAGGAGATTGAGCGCGACTTCGCAGAGAGGAGGCTGCTTTCCCCCTCGCTGAAGCGGGCGGTTGCCGAGGCGTTCTGCAGCATGCTGGCGCCACTGAGACAGAGATTCAGTAATGACGAGGAGTGGGGGCTGCTTGAGCAGCGCGCATATCCAGGAGGCGGAGTTCCCGCCGTGGTAGTGGAGAGACATGCATAGTTGAGAGTAGAAGTAGCGATGTAGTTGCGAATCTCAACGTTGAGCCGTGGGGAGGGGGTCCGCTGAGACAACAGCGAGACAACTGGTACGCATCTCTCGGAAATAGGACCGCCCTCCTGTAACACTGAAGGTCGCGATGTATAAGATATAAAAGGTTTAAATAAGACGTAAACAGGAAAAACACTGCTGCACAGATACTGGCTTCTGGCCTCGCGCGAGCCCTGACGGCGAACTGCCGTAACATGCGCATGCAATGTCTTATATGAAGCTATGTGATATCATATCCGCGTGCGTGTTTCTCCAACACTACTCCAAAACAAGAATTCGTGGCAAGGGCTTCCAGGTGTCGATCATCCATTAGTAAATGTTGGGATATAGATCGGCAGTCCCGCTTGACCCATGGTCTCTGCATTTGCATCTGCATCTCCATCTGTACAACGTAAATCCTAAACGATGTTGCCATTGCCATGCCGTCAGATGGGGCGGAGTCAGCTCTGTATTAGGACGCCACAACTGCGGGCTGCCCGTTTCAAGCTCTTTGCCTCGTTCACCTTGCCCGAGCCTGTTGCTGCCGAGACAACGGTTGGGTATCAGCTTGGGGGCGGCGGAAAGCCCTGAGGAGCTTCATAGGCCGGATGATGCCACGGTCACTTGTGCTATTATATAAGGAACCCCGTCTGTAGAGCGAGGTACATTGCGTAACCCAGACACCGGAGAACAGCCCCGGAGAATACAAAACGTCCTGCAATCCCTTCTCGCTGCCCATTATGGAGCTCAAAGACTTCAGCATTCCTTGGCTAGGCTCTGTCGTTCTGACCTCCCTGGCCATCTGGATACTGCGCGTCGTGGGCTCCAAGCGCAAGCAGCAACACCAGCAGCACTCCCAGCAAGCACACGGCCGCGTGAAGAGGCTGACACAGAGCCACGCGCTGACTGCTACCAACGCAGAGTGCGAGCCCTACAAGAATCTCTACTTCAAGCTGCACAATCTCGAGAACCACCGCGACATTCTCCCCCATGCCAAGGACCTCCTGCTCTCGCTCTTCTCTGACGCGCTGCTGGTCGAGAAGGAGAAGGCCGCCGACAAGTCCATCCTGTCGATCGCCAGCTTCTCCGCCGACAACTTGAACGGCTTTGTACGCGCTGAACTGGATGTGGTCGTCAGACAGTGGCAGGACTACCTCGACGCCCGCCAAAGCGGCGAGCGCCGAGAACTGTTCGAGGACGTGGCCGACGCACGGCGGTGGCTGGTCCAGAAGGCACCCCTCAAGCTCGTGGACGGTGCCTGGCTGGGTTACGTCCACAACGCCACGGTGCCCTTTGCCTACCGGCGGGTCACCCGGGCTGCATGGCAGGTCCTCTCCGAGGAGCTCGGGGACGGGGACCTGGCCAAGTGCCACGCATACCTGTACTCGCAGCTCGTGGCCAAGGTCGGCGCGCCGACCCCCGCGCCCGACTCGGAGGACTTCGCCCGCCACGACGGCATGGACGACCTGGCCGTCTGGAGAGCCGCGCTGGCGCAGCTGCTGATCTCGCTGTTCGGCGACGAGTTCCTGCCCGAGATGCTGGGGTTCAACCTCAACTTCGAGATGATGACGCTCGACACGCTGGTCACGGCCAAGGAGCTCAAGGAGGTCGGCGTCGACCCGTACTACTTCACGCTGCACATCACCATCGACAACGCGGACACGGGACATACGGCCATGGCTAGCAACATCGTGATTGACTATATGAACCTCGTCGCCGCCCGCGACGGCGACGCCGCTGCCCGGCAGGCCTGGAAGCGCGTGCAGACGGGCTACATCCTCTCCAGAAACGTGGCCCAGGCGGCCAGCTCCGCGTTCGAGAGCGGCGTCCTCGAGATCTTCATGGCCAAGTCGGTCGCGGCGGACGGCCTGCACGACGCGTGTCCGGTGAAGATCGGCGGCCGCAGGCTGAGCGACTGGCTGGACCCGGCGCTGTTCCGCGACCGCAGGTGCCAGGCCGAGTTCCTGCAGTGCCTGCGGAACGCCAAGCCGTGGGTGCTCAAGGGGAACAGCAGCTGCAGCCGCCTCGTGCGCCAGATCTCATGGGGCGGCTCCATGTTCGGCGCCTTCACCGACAGGGAGCTGTCCGTCCTCAAGGGCTGGATCGACTCGCTCTCGCCGCCCGGGCCGGACACGTACGAGGCCTTCTGCGGCGGCAAGGACCCCAGCCGGGGCGCTACGGGTATTTCCAGCTTTCGCCATGGCGACACCAGCGCCCTGGGCGACTTCGACGGGCCCCAGATGCCGGGCAGCGCGTGCGCGGAGCTCGCCCTGGGCGATATCAGCAAGGTCGACACGGACAAGCTGCTCCCGCTCTGGTTCGCGCATACCTGCTTGCTCGAGTCCTTTGTGTCGGTGCCGTGGAGGGTCTCCAGCGACACCGGATGTGCGATCATCAGGCTGTTGCGGGCGCAGTACGGGTTCCTGCCAGAACCGGACTGCGTGTACGGCACAGACGAGTTGAACCGCGGCGGCCAGGCCGACCTCCTCGAGATGGGAGTAGAGATGCTCTCCAAAGTGCATCCGGAGCACCCCCCTCCGCGCAGCCTGGAGGACGTGCTCAGGACGTGGCCGTCGCCCTTTGCCGAGGCGATGGCCGCGGCGTCGTGGCGGCCGCGCGAGTTCCAGTGGCGCCTCCTGGGCATGACGAGCGCATTTATACAGCTTCACGACGCGGTCGCATCGTCGCCCGCGCTGCTCGCGAGCCCTCAACGCGCGGCCTTGCGGGCTGTTGCAGACAGAGAGCGGGCCGCGATACGCCACTGCGTCGACGGTGTAAGCGCAGGCGGCCCGGAGAGGCTCGACTTTGACAAAGGGCACGGCGTGGCTCTTCGTGAGATTATGGCTTGCTTGGGATGCTAGTGCTAGTTCTTGAAAAGTTGAATGAAGTTTGTCTTGTCCATCTGCCGCTTGACAGTCCAGGCTGAAAAGTAGTAACTGATTGCAACTATGGACGGAAGCAACCACCCGTGAACTGCTCTCACCAGCTCGAGCTCGGTGTGAGAAGCAGCCGGAGATTTCGCCATGCAACCTCTTTCGACACACCGTGCGCTGCAGCCGGCCAACGCCACAGCGCCCTCTGAGAACTGGGCGCAATCACCGATGTCTTAGATCCCCGCCGGCTGGGCGCTGCACCTTTGAGCCTCAGGGATCGTTTCAGCGGCCACGTTTTCGCAGACGGCAACCTTACGCGCCGAGTGTTGAGCCTCCACGGGCTCTGGCTCCCGAAAGCTGTGGCAGACATGGGGAGAACTCCGTGCGCGCTCGCTGCAGACGTCCCCCATCTCTAGGATTGGATCATCCCCATAGCGTGCGACAATAAATGCACTTGTGAGACACCCGAGACGGGATACGGGACGTGTGGCTGGCTGACCGGGTGCATGATGCTGGCGCCCGCATGCAGATGCATCACCCCCCAGCGCGGTGCAGCATGCAAGTCTTGGTGCGCCCTTCGGCTAGCCCCGGCGCGAGGAGGAGGCGAATGGTTGCGGAGAAAAGGGCCGCGAGGAATTCTCTGAAAATTGGATCTCTACAGCAAAAGCGCGAGGAGCATTTGGCTGGGGAGCAGGGGCGCTCATCTCATCCTGCCGCAGCTGGCACGATGCCTGTCTCGGGGGCGTCCAATTACGGCCAGTCCTCCTCTGTTGCCGGTAGATCTCGTGTCTCAGCGCGTGTAGCTGTGCATATGAACGCGGTCGAAACCGGGTTTGCTCTTGCGTAATTGCATTGCTAGATTGTGCCATGGAGAGTGTCGCAGTCGGGCCTGACCGCCGCGCGAGGTTGGGCAACGGTGCTAAAGACTTACAGACGAGGGCGAACTTGGTACGTGGCAGTGTCTGCGGAGGACCGGGACGTGTGAGGCTGACACACTTTCGAATCGTACTCAAGGTAGACGACAGTGAGCTGTTCTATTTGTTGACCCTTTCGCTAGTCTATGAACTCGTGGATTCCTGGCCGCCAGACGACAGCGATTCAGAGCGAGTTAGTCTACGCTTTGTGTCGCTCCCTAGAGCCTAGCCAACCGTACGTATATGTACTGCGATCCAAGACGGACATCTTTGCCAAACTCGCGAAAGTTCTCGCAGAAGCGGTCGCCGAGCTTCGCCACGATGCCGGCCGCGCCGTCGGCGCCCGTCTTCGCCGCCGCCGCGTAGATGGTGTTGGCCGCGGACGCGGTCAGGAAGCTGCTCACCTGCCGCACGTAGTCCTGGTAGTCCTTCTCCGGCGCGGCGCCGGCGTCCGGCCACCGCGCCCGGAACTCGGCGTCCACGGCGAGCGGGACGTCCTTGCAGAGCTGCTGGTCGACGCGCCAGCCGCCCGCCGCCTCGACGGACGAGAGCACCTCGGCCGCGGTGCGGAAGTGCACGGGGCCCTGGATCTCCGCGGCGGTGGCCGCGGAGAGGGCGCCCGCGTCTTGCAGCTCCTGGATGGTGCGCGCCATGCAGCGGAAGACGGGCACGAGACTGACGTTGTCGCTCGCGCCGGGGATGCCGAGCACGAGGGAGCCGCCAGGCTTGATCTCGTGCGACCTGGCCTCGAGGAAGGACACCAGATTGCTGTGCGCCGCTCGCTGTGCGTCTGGCAGCGGCGGCAGGTACTGGTGTCCGACGCCGTGCGAGCCCGGGTGAAGCCAGTGCAGCGCGCTCGTGCAGATCCCCACGTCCACGGAGCCGTCCACGGTGACCTGCTCCAGGAAGGACCGGGGAACCATGGAGACATATGTGCGAAGGCGACCCTCGAGTGACAGTTCGGCTGACAGGTCGGTGATTGTCTTGCTGAGGACGCCAAAGTCGTTCAGCGGGGTGTCGTTCAGCAAGACAACGGCGGTCTGCAGGGTCGGAAGGCGGGACAGGAACTTTGAGATGAGCTGTATCCTGTTGCCGAGGCGAGATTTGCCGTCTTGTTAGCACGCAAGAAAATTCATAGTTGAAAAGGTCTCTGGAAGGCGGGAAAACGTACGAGTTACGGCCTTCACATGAGCCGTAGTCCGCGACGGTGATGGTGCTTCCTACCCCGCTGCTCAGCCCGCGACTCTGCAGCCTGCGCAAGTAAGGAAAGTCGAGATTCCCACGGGGATTGTATCTTTACCTTGATAGTCTGTCGGGAGCAGTGCCAGCGACTCAAGGGATGCATTGTACTGCGTTTGAGAATGGTCGTTGTAGCTGCTCGCAGCGTCGCGCTGCGTTCCTTCCATGGTTTCCGAAGCAGTCGAGACTCGGCGATCTGGCAAATATCGAATAATTGGCTTGCTAAGACAAGGAGGCTGCCGGCAATCTACCTTGGCCGTGACCTGGAGGATGGGGGCTTGATTGCATATATACCTTGCGGCATGGCGCATCAACCTCTGCCCGGGCAGCTGCTGTCCTCGCGAGACTACCCACAAAATCCATAGTGATAGCGAGGGGGAGATAATTGCAGAAAGGCGTCTGCAGCATAGTAAGCTACCGGCGGAGACGTGGTTCTCGCTCCGCTGTCTTGTATATGCCGCTGAGCTGAGACTTGCAGGCTGCAATACGACCGTGTGGCCACGGGCATGAGACGGTCCAGCCAATGGCGAGCACGGAGGTCTGGAATAGACAGGCTTTGAGCGCGTTGATCCAGAGGGAGCTTACCCGATTTGACGATCTCGCAGGCGAGTTTTGCACAACTTTCGTCCATTCATGCCCGTCCATGGCCCGCACATGTTTCGCACGAGTATTGCCGTCTGAGACACGAAGCCCAAGCCGCCTACGACAACATACTGTAAGCCGCTGTGTTGCTGCATCATGCCAAGGATGTTTTCCTTCTTCTCCGCTCGCCAGCGTCGTCTATGGTTCACTTCGCCACCGTGGGAGGGCTCCGGCCGGCGGCGCCGCCGCCCACGGTGAACCTCGCCACGGACAGTTTTTTTTTCGTGCCAGGGGCACGGCAGTCATAAATAGCGACGTTTGCGCACCCCAAGCGTAGAGACTTCGGTCTTCCAAGGATATCAGTTTCCGCTTCCTTCCTCCTTTCCAACCCTCCCTCTGCTTTGCCATCCTCAATGGCGTCGGCCGGTGCCCCCAACTGCCCCCCGGAGGCCAACGAGCGCACGGCGCTGCTCGACCATGGGCGGGAGACGCGAACGGCGAGGTCGCCCGACATCGAAGCGCTTCCCAGCTCGCGCGGCATGTACGGGGCGCCGGGGATGCACGGCTACGACAGCAAGAGCGCCACGCCGCACGCCGGGGCCACGTTGGGCACCGTCCAGATCCTGCTGCTCTGCTACGCGCGCCTGATGGAGCCCATCGCCTTCTTCTCCATCTTCCCGTACATTGCGCAGATGGTGCAGGAGAACGGCCGGCTGCGCGACGCGGACGTGGGCTTCTACAGCGGGCTGGTCGAGTCCGTCTTCGCCGTCACGCAGGCGCTGTTCCTCATGGGCTGGAGCAACCTCGCGGACCGCGTCGGCCGCAAGCCCGTCATCCTCGTCAGCCTCGCCGGCATGGGCGTCGGGCAGGTGCTCTTCGGCCTGACGACGACGCTCTGGCAGATGGTCCTCGTGCGCGGCCTGACGGGCGTCTTCTCGAGCGCGAACCCCATCATCCGCACCATGATTGGCGAGGGCTGCTCGCCGGGCAAGCAGGCCAGCGCCTTCAGCCTCTACTCGACCGCGGGCAACGTGGCCCTCCTCCTCGGCCCCGCGATTGGCGGCATGCTCGTCCACCCGGCCACCCAGTACCCCGGCCTCGGCGGCGTCGAGCTGCTCGAGCGCTACCCGTACCTGCTGTCGTGCGTCGCGGTCGGCCTGATGAATGCCACGGCGGCCGTCTGCATAGCGCTGTTCCTGCGGGAGCCTGCGAGGACGAGCAAGAGCAGCGATGATGACGCTACGGGCTTGCCGATGGATGCTGGCGCCCCGTCGGCGTGGCAGATCATGGGGGAGCGGGAGGTGTTCTCGGCGCTCCTGACCTATGCGTACGTCGTCTTTGTTGCGTTTTCCTTCACCACGATACTTCCTGTGGCCCTGTACACCCCCGTTAAGCTAGGTGGCTTTGGATACGCAGCGCCTCAGACGTCCGTCTTCATGACGCTGCAGGGTGCCAGCGAGACCGTCTGGCTGCTTCTAATCTTCCCCGTCCTGCATCATCGAATCGGCACGAACGGGATCATTCGACTTTGCGCTCTCGGCTTCCCCTGCATGTTCTCCGGCTACATGGTGACGAACGCGCTTCTTCGCAACGGCGACGCCGCCGCCGTGGCGCTCTCTGACTCCCTCGTCCTGGTGCTGGAGCTTCTCGGACCGGCCCTGTGGATGTCATTCACCGCAACGCAGCTCAGTCTCAACGATGCCAGTCCCAGCCCGCGCATTCTCAGCAAACTCAATTCTATCGCCGAAATGTCGTCGAGCCTCATCCGGTCTGTGGCTCCTGCCGCGTTCAGCGCCGTTTTCGCCATTGGAGTTCGTCAGCAGCTTCTCTCGGGATACTTTGGGTGGGTAGTTCTTATTTTACTGTCCGCTCCTCTGCTTGGTACTTGGAAACGCTGAATTCGGAATGGATTTCGTAGCCGGGTCGTGCTGTTTTTGCAGTTTCGGGAATGTCGCGATGGTGCTATGTAGCTACGATGCTTTACTTGTATTTTAAAAATGTATATTATTTTCTTGGCCGACGTGTCACTTGGAGCCAGTATACGTAGTGGTTCATCAAAAAAGCAAAATGTCAAGAAAAATTGAACAACTGTATGTCCGATCAACCATCTCTCACCAGTCCTGTATCAGGGGAGAGGCCGCTGGTGAGTGAACCATGTCTTTTAGCCGACGAAAGTCACTGCTAAAGTCATTGACAAAGTCGTTACCAACAGCGTTCGCTGCCAGAGAGGACCAGAGCGGCCTCTAGAGCGGCCTCTAGAGCGGCCTCTAGAGGCTTCAAGACAGGCTGCCAGCGGCGTTCAGAAGGCACGAGAGCGTGTTCTGGAGAGCGCATCTTCGTAGCTGCCTGCAGAAACAGTAAGAGGGCCACGTTGGAACACATCTCGTCCACAGAGGCAGGATTGCCTGCTCCAGATGAAGCCATTCCGAAGCTGGCAGCAGCCGGTGTACCATACTTTGGCCCAGCTTTTATTTTGCGTTCCGGAGTGCGCAGCTGAAGGTTTTCGAATGTAGCTGTCATTCCCCGGCTGGTAGGGTCGTAGGTGTACCCAGCTTTCTGGATGTTGCTAGACTTATTAGAGCTCTTGTTGCTAATATTGCCGCCATCGCCGCCATCGCCGCCATCGCCGCCATTACCACCGGCGGCTGCAGCTCCGCCCGGGCGTGAGTCGTCCTTGATGTGCGTGCTGACGAGCTCCTGCCACAGGTGCACCATGCCCCAGATGCCGGTACGTGGCGTCGAGGTAAAGCCGCTCCTTTTTACTTCGAGTTCCTTGAGATATTCGAGGAAGCTGCTACTGAGGTCTTTGCAGATGAGGCCTGCAAGCTTGTCATTGTCCCCAGAAATATAGCCCTGATAGCGAAGCTGAAGGTTGTCCCTCATGAAGTGGTCAAAGGCATCAATACCATCGTCATGGGCTGGCCAGATGGCTCGAAGGTGGAGGAATTCTGATTGTCGAATCTTAGAGCCAGAGTGATAGTCCGTGTGGGCAATATGCATATGCATGCCCGGGGTGAGATGGATTTCTGGCTCCTCTTTGACCAGTTCGAGCCACTGCTTCATGGTTCGTGGAATAGAAGGTGAAGCCATATTGTAGAAATAAAAGTTGTTGCTGTAGATCTGATTTTTTTTTTCCGAGGACAGAAGGAGATATCCCACCTTTTATACACAACACAGGCCCGAGTGAGCAGCTCTCACAGGGGCTGGGGGTGGACGGCAGGAGCAAAGCACAGCGGCCAGAGAAAGGTACATGTCGGCGTACGGCATCCCTGACGTGTACAAAATGGGCGCCGAAAAGGCAACGGGAAGATGATGAGCGGCTCAGACCGTTCAGGGGCCGTGGTAAAGGGGGACGAAGGTATCATCTGTAAAATGGAGGTTTATGATTGATTAGCCTGCTACTTCTTCCTTCTCATTTGTCTTATTGATCATATCTTTCCTACCTTTCCTGTTTTTTGTCGTTTCTTTTATATCATACCTGTCCGTATTGCTTCCCCACCAGCGAATGCAGCTGCCATGGACTCTTTTCATTACAACCAGCCAATCAATCGGGTGAGAGGCGCGGCTGTAAATAGTTGTCGCTAGTGTGGTTGTAGGCGCGCGGGCGCGGGAGGCTGCAGGATGTAACGAAGCACTTGTCCCTTCGAAGCGGCGCGTGATCTCGGGATGAAATCAAATCACATTCGCACAGAAACGATTTGATTGGATATGCTGGCAAGATCGAAAGCCATGGAACGTAGCAGGGGGGGTGTGGTGTACGAAGCAGCGAAGCGAAGAGGATTGGAGGGATCGTCGGACAGAGGAATTGTGTAGAGTAGATAGGATAAAAGACGACTAGGCCCCTTCAATGACCTAGTAGCATGCAAGGAGTTTGCACTCGATGTGTCCCAAGCTAACGCTTAAGGATATTGTAGTCGGGTCGCGAGGTCGTTTAACTAGCCGAGAGGAGGACAAGCCAAGCTCGCGGGAGTCAACAGATCCTGAGGGTGTCGACTTGAAGGATTTTTAGCTCTTTCCAAGTGTCTTAGGATTCCGTGTTCCCTGTCGTATCGTAGGGAACAAATTGCGTCTTACAGGAGCAAACGGGCTCAACTGTAGAGGAGGAGCAGAAGGCTCAACTCGGGGGGATTTCGGACATTCGCTTTCGTGCCGCTTGTACGATCAAGAGCAAGAGCAAGGGCTCGATTGGCGGGATCCGGTCAGTGATCGACAGCCAGGGTATGACGAACCTAGACGGGCGCGGGGCCGTGAATCCGGGAGGCGGGGTAGGGTATTGGCCACCCGGGTCTTGGGGCTCGTAGAAAATGTTTCCTAGGCTAAATGCCTACGCTTATGCTAGTATCCCGAGTGGTTTTATCTCGGACGGGTCGTGACCACGGGCACCACCATCGGCATGATCTGTGGTATATCGAGTCTCGCCAACCGGCTGACTGGCCATCCATCGCAGCATTGTCCATGCATCCGCACTTGGCCTTGGGCCTGAGAGGTCAAGGGTTCTCGACTGGCGCATGACTAGCATGTTCTTCTTGCCGTCGAAATGGGCCAGTGTAAGTCGGCCGGTCTGGTTTGCTAGGAGCGTCGCGACGAGGACAGGTTTCGTGTGATGGCATGTGTATGTGCCGTTCTGGACCGGATACTTGGCTAAAGCAGCAGCCGTCTTAGCCTCGGAGAGCAGAATCGAGCTATCGTCTGGTATACCCGAGTCAAGCAATAAGCAGATTGCATGAGGCATGTCTATCTCCTTAGACGCAAACATGACTATTAGGCTGTGATACTCGTGAGGGATATCATGGCGACTTGGACGCTGATACCAACGGTATGGCATACAGAGCCCTAGATCATCCCAGGACTCCCCAGGGCCACTATTTCTTCTTAGTATCAATAAAAGTGGTAACTGGGAGCATCTCACATCGAACAGAAAGTCGTAGTAGTAGGCAAGGATGCACTTACGAGTACCCATCCCAGAGATCCGGCACCAGGTTGTGTAATTCCTGAAGGCGATTAAAGAACCACCGGGATCGACACGAGGGGACATGTAGCGGAAAACTGGCCTCTATTGTCAGTAGCTCAGAGTCGCGCCAGCCGTAGTAGGATGTAGTCCATGTTGTGTATTCTAGGACATCAAGTGGCCAATCGCAAGGCGCAAAAAAGGTGCCTGATACATCTGACGGTGAGGCTCGGTGCCCATCCACGTCGAGCCGCGAACCGAGAGCAATGGACAGCTGGTCGAGCCGATCTTTTTTCAAAGTTGGTCCGTGGACGTCATCTAGGGCTTTGACTATCTGCTCAAGCTTCTTGAGCTGGAGCCGCTCAATGGCGGCGTATTGCAGTTTGTCGGCCTCGGTGATGCCAGCGGGCGACGAAGCAGGAGCGCGGCAAGGCATTGCGTCTTTGGCTGGCGCACTTCGTCGAGAGTGCAATCTTTGGATTGATGGTGGAGGAGGAACTCGCACAGAAATTAAGTGGCATGCGCCCTGCGCTATGCGTCGTTCGCGTGGTCGCTGGGGTGAGGGTGCAGTGAAGGCCATGTTTTGTTTACTATTGACATTACAGCAGGTGGTGGCGTGACACGCCGCTTTTTCTTGTGCCACAACGTCTCCTTCAGCGGAACAGCTACGTTAGGCATTGCCAAACATGTCTGTCAAGTTGAGCATTTATTCATGATAATTGCCTATATAACGGGTTCTTTGTATTCCTTCCATGTCGCGTTTGCATTCGTGCCTACTTTGTTGTCTTGCGGAGCGCCCCTGCCGACCACGCTGGGCATCGTGCTGCCTAAGATATTCAGCCACAACGCAATGCTGTCAGCAACGAGCGTCCAGAGAGCGCAACGAATTGCTTGTATCAAGTCAAGCAGGCGCGCGGATCTATCCAGGCTGACAGTGGGCTGCCGATGGTATCGTTCCTAGCCGTGTTTGCCTCAGCTTCAGGGCAGGCCGGCAA
The DNA here is from genome assembly GCA_003025255.1 of Cordyceps pruinosa. NCBI lineage: Eukaryota > Fungi > Ascomycota > Sordariomycetes > Hypocreales > Cordycipitaceae > Cordyceps > Cordyceps pruinosa. The sequence goes on along the minus strand of LUFD01003596.1, from coordinate 31,129 downwards.
GCCAGTCAACCAGCCAGCAACAAATTGACAATGAAGCTTCTCGGTGGCTATGCTTGTCTGCCTGGGCGAAGCCGCATCGGCGGGCCATTGAAGCCTGCTGCAATCCACGCTGTTCGCCCGTCGTTCAGAGGTGCGAGCGCGCGCAGCCTCCCCTCCCCCGCGCCTTCGTCCCGCGACAGCAGCGCAGCCTCGCTTCACCCAGCCACACCCGCCGACAGAGACCCAGCAGCTGGCCGAGGAACTCGAGTCCTTCAGCGAAAACAAATACCGCTAGGTCAAGTGCTGGCTGCGCGGACGGGCTGGACTACAACGTGAGCCCCGAGCTCCGGGTCGCGCTGGAGGAGCATGGAAGGAGCATGGAAGGGAGCTGTAGAGGCGGGCCGAGGAGGATGTCCCGCAGGATCGGGTCATGCTGGGGGCGTCGACGTTGACTCCGTCGTTCTACGCGATGCCGGGAAACACGCGGGAGACTTGGTACACGCTCTACTCGCCGCCGCCCATTATCTGAATGCTGCGGACGAGCGAGGCATCTCTCACAAGGCACTCGGCGCCGACGTTCACGACGTCCTTCCCAGCGCTACCCTACCGCGCAACCCTGCAGAGACGCGCACGACCAGAACAACGCCGTACGCGTCGGCGTCTGCCCGCCTCGCATACGCGAACCCAAGAATCTATCGCGGAAGCATACATGAAGTACGCGGCGGTGGCTTTTGCTATCAGCAGCATACCGTTTTATCGCTGCGCGGCGAATGCGGTACTGGCTGGGCGTAGACCCGGAGTTATCTTCCCTTCACCAACAAGGAATCCTGAACGGCGTTGAAGGTGCGCACAGCCGTCGGCCTGCGATGTAGATCTATTCTTCAATGCGGAACCCCAGCTCATGCTCCGTTCAACAGAAACCCCCACGGGTTACCATCCATCGAAGCAAGCCACGAACTACACTACACCGGCAAACGTCGGCGAAGGGGAGGAGAGCCCATTTCCAAACACAACAGCCTCACCTCAACTACCTAATTTAGTGTGTGGGGTAGTGTGAAGGGCCGTTCTACCTGGTTAAGTCCTCTGGCTTTGCAAAGGAGCCATCTTGGATGCAAAGTCGAGCGAGTCAACCTAGCAGAGCGAGGCCGAACACGGTACAACATACGGACACAACAGGTTAAAGACCATTACAAATTTTCATCGAAGAGATGAAGGATTTGCTCTTGGCTTGCGGGGTCTTCTTATCTACTACCACTGACACGAAATCTGATGCCTAGCATGTATGTATTACCCATCGGCCGCCCACACACCCACCAAAGACGCCATTCTCAGAGCGTCTTGGCGAACGTGAGAGGGCGTTGGCGGGGGCTCGGTGAACTGCGGCACGATCCATGAACCAACGCCTTCATGCCTCGCGTGAGAGCCGGAAGGGACTCGATATCCCCAGCCCTTGACCCCCGTGCAAGAGCCCCTGACAGCTCACCTGAGAGCCAACCCAGACAGAAGGTCGGGAGAATTGATTCCACCGCTCAGCGACCATGATTGGTCCCCCGCCCATAGCCCAGAGACCACAGGCCGAAGCGGGAGGTAACATCTATTGCGGGTCGCGCCGTTAATATACTTCGCTGCTACGTTTTTTCCCTCCCCTCCCCTTCTTCCCATGGCTACAACCTAGTGGAAGATGCCGCTCTGGGCTTGTGGCTGGACTAACACGACACGAATCGGCGGGGAGCTGGGTCTGGAACCGGCGCGGGCTGCCGCCGCTTGGCCGTGCTGCGACAGAGGTATTTGCGACTCAAGATGAAAATCTACACTACCAGGATGGGTGGCTTGGCGCAATGTCACAATCCATTGCAGCCGCTGGCGACCCTTGCCTGTAACAAACCACGGCTGGGCGACTGGCGGCTCTGGACATATATGAAGCCAATGGCCTGAATTCCTGTCCCGTTCTGGTCCTTTTTTCCGTTGATTTCTATCCTTTCCTAGACGCCTTGCCCTCTGTTGAGCGAGACAATCATGGCCGCCACTACGTCTGAGAAGGCGACGCCCAGCGAGAATGTCGACGCGGTCGAGTAGGTCAACACCACCACCACCGCCACCGCCCACGATGCCGAGGACGGCGCCGCCAACAAAAAGGTCAAGCTCGTGCAGGGCTCCGAGCGGTGGGCGCAGGCCGCCGACGCGGCGCCGCCGACGGCGCTCTCGCGCAACATGCTCTTCGTGTACCTCATGTGCGTGGCGCCGTTCCTGTGCGGCAGCATGTCCGGCTACGACAGCTCCATCATGGGCAGCTTCCTGGTGGAGGACTCGTTCCAGAAGATGTTCGGCGCCGGCGTCAACGGCTTCGCGGCCGGCTACATCACCGCCGTGTACCAGATCGCGGGCATCGCCGCGATCCCCTTCATCAGCCTGTGCACCGACCGCCCCGGGCGGCGCTTCGGCATCTTCGTCGGCTGCGCGCTGTCCGTCGTCGGCGCCGCGATCCAGGGCACGTCGGCGATGACGGCGTCGCTCGGGCAGTTCCTGGCCGGGCGCTTCCTGCTGGGGTTCGGCGCGGTGCTCGCGCAGGCGGCTTCGACGACGTACACGGTCGAGATCGCGCACCCGGCGTACCGCGGGCTGCTGGCCGGCGGGCAGAGCAGCATGCTCAACTTTGGCGGCCTGCTCGCGGCCGCCGTGTCGCTGGCCACGGTCAACATGCCCGGCAACAGCAACTGGACGATCCCGACGTGGACGCAGGTCATCTGCCCGGGCGTGGCGTGCGCGCTCGTGTACTTGCTGCCCGAGTCGCCGCGGTGGCTGTACACGCACGGCCGGCGCGAGGAGGCGCTGCGCTTCATGGCGCGGTACCACGGCGACGGCGACGCGGAGAACCCGTGGGTGCGGCTGCAGCTGGTCGAGTTCGAGGAGCAGCTGGCGCTGGAGAGCCGCGAGCGGTGGTACGACTACCGCGCGCTGTTCGCGACGCGCGCGCGCCGCTACCGCCTCGGCAACAGCCTGATGATCGGCGTCTGGGGCGCGCTCTCCAACGGCGGCATCTCGTACTTCAGCGGCGCCTTCTTCAGCAGCGCGGGCATCACGGACCCGACGCGCGTGCTCACGCTCAACGTCTGGCAGAACTTCATGAGCACCATGGCCAGCTTCATCGGCTCGCCGCTCAGCGACGCGCTCGGCCGCCGCCGGCTGCTGCTGCCGACGCTCGCGGGCATGGGCCTGTCGTGGGCGGCCATGGCGGCGGGCACGTCGTTTGTCGAGGCCGACGCGGCCAACGTGGCGGCGGCGAAAGCCGGCATCGCCTTCTACTTCATCTTCTCCTTCATCTACTGCGTCGGCATCACGCCGCTGCAGGGCGTCTACGCGGTCGAGGTCTTCGCGTACGAGCAGCGCGCCAAGGGCGTCGCGTTCCAGAACCTCGGCGTCAACGCGGCCGGCCTGATCAACCAGTTCGCGACGCCGGTCGCGCTGCAGAAGATCGGCTACCGCACGTACATCATCTTTAGCGTGTGGAACTTTGTGCAGCTGGCCATCTCGTACTTTTACAGCGTCGAGACCAAGGGGTACACGCTGGAGGAGCTGGACGACATCTTTGAGAGCCCGAACCCGCGAAAGGCGTCGACGCAGAAGCGCCGGGTTGTCACGATGGCGGAGTAAGGCGGGCGGGCGTGGACAGCTGTGAGGTAGCAAGCATGAGATATTTTGTATTCGGAACAAAGGGCGGTCGGTGTTAGTGCTTATGGCCAAGGGACGACTACAATTGGCCAACTGGCTTGCTGCTAGCGAATTTATTAAGAGCAGTTCCTCTGTATAGCTGAATAGTAGCGGTCGTAATATTATAGTTACGTTCACTATGATGCCGTGTAAGTGGACAGGCTGATGGCGGTCTGTATGGAGAGGGCACCGACCACAGCTCTCCAGTTCCGTATTCCTGGACAGCCAAAAAATCCAGAAAAAACATGCCACAATAAAACACCTCCCAGTTAAATCCTCCGTAAATCCGAAACCGCCTACATGCGTGAATTCCCACTCGGCTATGACTGTTCGCTCTCGGACGGCCCATAACTTTTCGACTCACAGGGCGCGGCACTAATCGATAAGCCAATCCGTCTACAGCTGCCGGATGGAAAATAAAATGGCTCCAGCTTGAATCCCTCCCCCCCTCGGCCACCTATTTATCTAGCTCATTCACTTGAGTCACTTTCCACCCGTCACTTCTTCGCTACTTCCAATTGAAGGAAACTCCATAGGAATTCACCGAAGCCATGGCGTCTCGATTGGCTTTGGCCAGGCACTCCGCCGCCGCCCTGCGTCCCCTGGCACGCCCTGCGACGCCCGCTTTCGCCCGCCATCGCGCCTATGCCAGCGCCGCCGGTGTCGGCGATAGCGCCAGCCCGTCGGCCTCGACACAATCCAACACCACCGTACGTCTTGTTTTTCTCTTCGGCCTCGCTTCGCTCGAACGCCGGCATACAGACTTTCCATTTCCTGTGGGAGCATGTTCCCTTGACCGTTGCTGACCGAAGCCGCCCGCAGCTGCCGAACCCCGATCCCGCGGACGACTCGCCCAGCGCCGCGCTCGTCGGCGCGCACGCGCCCTACATGGTGGCGACGTACGCGCGGCCGCCGCCCGTCTTCGTGCGCGGCGCGGGCTCCTGGCTGTTCGACGCGGCCGACCGGCGGTACCTCGACCTCACCGCGGGCATCGCCGTGACCGCGCTCGGCCACTGCGACCCCGAGTTCACCGCGCTGCTCGCCGAGCAGGCGGGCACGCTCGTGCACGCGTCGAACCTGTACCACAACCCGTGGACCGGCGCGCTGTCGCGGCTGCTCGTGGAGAAGACGCGCGAGGCCGGCGGCATGCACGACGCCGCGCGCGTCTTCGTGTGCAACTCGGGCTCCGAGGCCAACGAGGCCGCGCTCAAGTTCGCGCGCAAGGCCGGGAAAGCGGCGGACCCGGGCGGCGCCAAGACCGAGGTCGTCTCGTTCGACGGCGCGTTCCACGGGCGCACCATGGGCGCGCTCTCGGCCACGCACAACCCCAAGTACCAGCGCCCGTTCGCGCCCATGGTGCCGGGCTTCCGCCAGGGCGCGTACAACGACGTCGCGGGCCTCGACGCGCTCGTCACCGACGCCACGTGCGCCGTCATCGTCGAGCCCATCCAGGGCGAGGGCGGCGTGCGCACCGCCAGCGACGAGTTCCTGGTCGCGCTGGCGCGCCGCGCGCGCGCCGTCGGCGCCGTGCTCATCCACGACGAGATCCAGTGCGGCCTCGCCCGCACCGGCCGCCTCTGGGCGCACGCCCACCTCCCGCCCGAGGCGCACCCGGACATCCTCTCCACCGCCAAGGCGCTCGGCAACGGCTTCCCCGTCGGCGCCGTGCTCGTCAACGCCGCCGTCGCGGATAAGATCGCCGTCGGTGACCATGGCACCACCTTTGGCGGCAACCCGCTCGCCTGCCGCCTCGCCCACCACATGGTCACGCGCCTCGCCGACCCCGCGCTGCAGGCCGGCGTCCGCGCCAAGTCGGACGTGTTCCGCGCCGGCCTCGCCGCGATCCGCGAGCGCTTCCCGGACCTCGTCAAGGAGGTGCGCGGCAGGGGCCTCATCCTCGGCCTGCAGCTGACGGAGGACCCGATGCCGGTCATCAAGGCCGCGCGCGAGAGGGGCCTGCTGGTCATCACGGCGGGTACCAACACGCTGCGCTTCGTGCCGAGCTTGAAGATCTCCGAGGAGGAGATTGGCATCGGCCTGGGCATCCTGGAGGAGGCCATTGCTGCGACAAGGGGGTAGGCGCGAAGAGACAAAATATTACTGAAGAGCTGAAGACTAGATAGACATGGGGCGTTTGGCATTTGTAACTAAGTTTTTTACATAGAAGGATTTTCGTTCTTCAGTTATTTACATTTTACATCTCACGCAATTTGGCATCTCTCGTGCATGTTTAGCAGACGCCGTGCGTCTTGCCCGACTTGCCCTGGAGGGAGTGCTCCTCGTTCTTGTATTCGTGGGCGGTGTGGCGGTGGTTCTTCTTGCCGTGGGAGGAGACGTGCTGCAGCACGTACTTCTTGGCGCGCTCCAGCGACTCCTTGTCTGAGGCGGCGAGCATGCTGAGGCAGAGCTTGATGTCGCTGATGAGGTCGTCGGAGCGGCTGCGGGAAAAGTCCTCGCGGCAGACGACGCGTAGCATCTTGAGGCCGTCCGTCTTGGGCGCCATGGTGTAAGCGGGGACAATCCAGCCACGGGCGCGCAGGTGTGCGGCAAGGGCGAACTCGTCGTAGGCGCGGTCCTCGACGGCACCCTTCTCAGTGCCGGCGGGGAAGCGGAAGGCGACGAGGGGCAGGCCCTCACCGGCACGCTCGGACATGATGACGAAGCCGAGCTCCTCGAGGCGCTCGGAGAGGTGGTCGGCGGTGCGGACGAGGTTGCTCATGATGGCGCGGTAGCCGTGCTTGCCGAGGCGGATGAGCTGGTAATACTGGCCGATGACCTGGGACGCGCCTTTCGAGAAGTTGAGGGTGAAGGAGGACTGCTCGGCGCCAAGGTAGTTGATGTTGAAGATCAGGTCCTTGGGCAGGTGCTCACAGGAGCGCCAGACGGCCCAGCCGACGCCGGGGTGGACGAGGCCATACTGGAGGGGTGTTGTTAGCGGGCGGTGCTGCGTATTGCTTACGATATTAAGGAGGCAGACATACCTTGTGACCAGAGACATTGATGGAGACGACCTTGGGCAGACGGAAATCCCACTCGAGGTCGGGGACGACGAACGGTGCGACGAAGCCGCCGGAAGCAGCGTCGACGTGGATAGGACAGTCAATGTTCTTTTCTACGAGCAGATCATTGATAGCTTTGGTATCCTCGTAGTGCCCAGTGTAGGTGGTGCCGAGGATAGACACGATACCGATGGTGTTCTCGTCGACGAGCTCGACGGCCGTCTTTGGGTCGATGACGAAGCGGTCGCGGGTGCAGTCGACGTACTTTTCATCAATCTCAAAGTAGCGTGCGGCCTTTTCCCAGCAGACCTGGACGGCGGAGGACATGATAATGTTGGGGTTCTCGGTGGATTTTCCGGCAGCCTGGCGGCGCTGCTTCCAGCGGCGCTTCATGGCCAGGACGGCGAGCATGATGGCCTCGGAGGAGCCGACGGTGGAGGTGCCGATGGCATCGTCGGCGGGGGCGTTGAAGAGGTTGGCAATCATGTTGACGCAGCGGCTCTGGATGTCGGCGGTGTAGGGGTACTCTTCGTAGTCGATGAAGTTGGTGGGGAAGGCATCGGTCATGAGCTTGAGGGCTTCTTCTTCCTATCGAGGCGTGTGAGTATACCGACAGGACTGTATAAGAAGAGGGGAGCTGCCCCTGCTCACCATGTAGGTCGAAACAAACGAAGCGAGGCTGTGGCTTGTGAGCGAAGGCGTACGAGCGAAAGGTGTGGAGTTAGACGCACTTGAGCTTAGGATTGCCGTCGAGGCTCAGCTGGTCCTTGATCATCTGGTAGGCGACCTCCTTGGGCATCTCGCCCTCGGGCATGCAGTTCTTGGGCAGGTCCTCGCGGGCGAAGCGGGAGCCGTAGACCGAGGTGGTAAACTCGTCCTTGTACTCGGCGAGACGCAGCTGCGACGAGGTCTTGTGGTGGAGGTCCGCGCTGGCGGCGCCCTTGGGGTCGGTGAGGCCGGTCTGGACGCGGGAGAGATGGACCATGGTGAGGGTGGCGTGGCGGTCGGTGATGGGGTTTGTGAATGGGGTAGGGTGGTGGGACGGGCAGGATGATGAAGAGCGGTAGAGGGGAGGAGAGAATGGGGAGGCAAGCTTTGGGGGAGCTGTGAACTTTAAGAACGAGGTGAGGGGGCGGAGGGAGGACGTGGAGGGCACGGGGAGGAGTGCCGTAGCTGGCTGGTCCAATTCGACAGCGCCACGAAAGGAGAGCCGGGAATCTCGGCTCCACTGGTGAGGGTGAGAGCGCTGGCTGCTCTCCATCACGGATCCGGGAGCCAATCGAGCAATCTGCCCGCCATGGGTAGAAAGGCCGATGTCCGTACAGCGTGCAGAGCAGCGTCACTAGCTGTGTGGCTAATGTGGCTTTCTAGGTGGCTACGTATGTGGCTATGCGGCCACCTCTGTGGCGTCTGCAGCTACTGTGGCTCAGGCGGGGCGCATCACACATCACAGCTTCATCGCCAAGGTTTTCCTGCTCCGCCCGAGCGAGTGCTGCGGAAATCTTTGTCCGTTATTGCTCTTCTTGTCATTCAGTTGCAATCCATTCCAAGCTGCTTGCCGTGTGCGACTTGCGACGCCGGCAGGCACCCTCGCTTTCTCCCTGGAGGCCTCCCACAGCTTCCTCACCGGCCAAATCAACATGAACTCCATTCCCGCCCTCGACCACGCCATCCCATCCCCCCTCTCGGATCGCACGGCTACGCTAGTCGTCCCATCCCAGGAAGACAACCGACCATGCTTCAGATAGCCAGCCTATCCGCCGCTGGCCAATCCGCTGGCCAATGGAGCTCCCTCTCCCTGCTGAGAGGCCGTTTTCTGACCTCTTTGTCTCTGCACTGGGCCCTGAGCCTCCCTGCTGTGCCACCTTAGGCGCGCCCCAGCCACAACAGCTGCCAGCACTCCTAGCCGCTGGCGCATCCGCCCTTGACCATCCATCAAAGACCGACAACCCCGTGGGCAGCTTGTGCAAGTGTGCCACAGCACGACAGGCCACAACTGTTACACCTGGGGTTTGGAACTCATGGACGACACCGCGATTGTGGTCACCCATCGACAAATACGACAAAGGCTTTATAACGGGTTCCAACAGGTGAAACCGCTTCAAGAAAGCCGTGTGCCACTGTACAATGTATCCAGAAGCCCGCTTCGTGGTACCAACCACTTCCTCATACTGGCCGCCAACTGCTGTCCCGATCTTTTGTCTATCAGGGCTAACAGAGAGTTTCATCGGGGAGCATGTGGCTTTGTCTCGTTCCTTCGCTTCTTTGTTCTCTCGCCACTCAGCCCATACACAATGAATGCCATAGCTGTAAGTTGCACATTCGAGGCTACACGAATGAGGACGACCCGAAGAAAGTTTCATTGTTCTCTTCGTTCCAATTCTTCATCATCATGTGGCGATGCGTCAACAGCTAGATTATGTCTGGTCTCTGGAATCTATATCAACGTCACCTACCCCCGTCTGCCTCCGGGCCGACACACAAGACAACAATACAGCAGATTGCGGAAAACAGCCTCCTCGATCGTTGCAGTATACACCTCGCGCTACGAGAATAGTCTCCAGGAATCGGCCAGACTAGAAAATGGCGATGAAACTTTATATGGCGCAGCCGCGCTCTGTCGACCTCGGCATGGCCCGCGTTATCGGGCAAGGGCTTCCCCGGAACAGAGAGGCACTGCGCGAGGAGAATCGCGGGCTTCTCGAACGGGCCTTTTTCAAGAGCCTCGAGGAACTCTGCGCGCAGCTCAACCTGTTTGAGTCTGCTTTCTGCAACCTCGAAAGCTGCGCGACGAATAGCGGCGTGGACGACGGCACGCCGGCGAGGTTTGCCGCGCTCGACATGAGCAGCGGCCATACATCACCTGCCGCCCCCGCCTCTGTCACTGGCAGCTCGAGCTCTGTCGCCGCCCCTGGTAGCTGGATCTCCGCGGCCACCCTCAGTAGCTCCTCCTCCGCCGCATCCCCCAGCAGCTCGACCTGTGCCGCCGCCCCTGGCAGCTGGATCTCCGCGACCACCCCCAGCGGCTCGACCTCTGCCGCCGCCTCGGGCAGCTGGATCTCCGCGACCACCCCCAGCAGTTCCTCCTCCGCATCAGTGCCGGGCGGCTCCTCCTCCACTTCAGTGCCTGGAAGTTCATCCGCCCCTGTGCCTGAGACCTCGTCTGCGGCCACTGCAGTTGGAAGCACCTGCATCTTCTGCCTCCAGAAGTTCCCGCCCCACCATATGTTCCGCTGCCCGTGTGGCGAGAGCTGCAAAGACTGTCTGTGCTTGCTGGTGCGGCACGCTCTCACCAACCCATCATGATTTCCAGCACGGGTCTACCAACCACCTCTCCCAATCACAGAGACTACCACCAACAACCTCAAACCAAGCCTCGCCAGGGGTGACCGCCGCGCGCCGACTGAACCCGAGACGCTGCGCCCAGTGAGGGCCGAGTTTCCGGAAAATCGGTCGCAGGGCGGTGGTCGGGCCATCGATGAAGGCGTCGGCGCCGTCCCGTCCGCAAAGCCTGGGTACATGGACGAAGCGTCTTGCCAACACGAAGAGTGGCAGCGCAAAGGGTCGTTCATATGCGATGAATGCGAGGAGCGCAGGGACGGGGCTAGGTTCGGGTGTGTTGACTGCTATTACGAGGTCTGTGAATTGTGCCATGAGAGCAATCATCGCCGCTGAAACGAAGCGGTTGTGGCAGCTTTCCTGGCGAGTGCTCGCGGCGCTGGCAGGCAAGTAGACGGTAGTGTTAGCGTGAGCAATGAAACAAATCGATACACTGGTTGCAAATCGTGTGCCCTGAGCGATTCCAGAGACGCTGAGTAGAAGCCAAATGTAGATCTATTGACCGTGTCGTTGCTTGAGCGTATGAACAGGTGCAGTACTAGCCCCGACTTTTTCAGTTCTCTGATGTACGGTTAATCCTCCTCACCCGTTCCCGTCAGTCCGCTTGCTACACCCGCCATCCTTCTCCCTAGCAAGTCATCTGTGCTGTTGAGCTTCAGCAAGCTCTTGTTCTGCTTAATCTTTCGCTTCGGCTTCTCCTCGTCCTCCGCCTCGTCGCCAGTAACCACCCTCTTCTCCTCCTCGTTGACCGTCGAGCTCCGCCCCCTTGTCAGCTTGGTCATGTTAATCTCGAGCGGCCTGTCCTCGTCCCCGCTGGACTCCGCGGCTGCCGCCTTTCTGCTGCCCGCCTTCTCGCTCCGCGCAGCGCGCCGGGCGCGGGCCAGCCGCTGCCGGGCCTCCTCCGCGTCGGCGAACAGCTGGTCGAACCACTCGGCGCTGCGCTCAAAGTGGCGCCACGACGGCGGGTAGATGCCCGGGAACTGCATGAAGCCGTGCGAGGCGCCGGGGATCAGCACCACCTCGGGCGACGTGTCCGCCTGCTCGTCGAGCCCCGCCTCCTCCTCAGAGAAGAGCCCCGTCTCCTTGGCGCGGCGCAGGCGGCCCGCGAAGATGACGGTGTCGTCGACGAGCGGGTCGCGCTCGCCCGTCATGAAGTACGTCTTGGGGAACCGAGCGAGGAGGTACTCTGGCGCGAGGACGGGGCTGAGCATGTAGTCCTGCGAGAAGTCGGGCCGGTTGTGCTCGCCAATGTACAGGATAATCATGGCCCGCATCATCTCGGGGGTGAGTACGCGGTCGTTGACATAGGAGATCATCGACGACGTGGCCAGACGCGTCTTCATCGGCTCGGGGCGGTGGGACGCGGTCGTAGCGGTGGTGGCCACTGGCGACGCCGGCGCGCTGAGAGTCTGCGGGCCACTGTGCGAGAACTCTGGGCGGGATACCTCCAGCTGGTGATCGAGCGGGCTCCGGCTGGAGTCGGTGGTGTCCTTGGGCGACGACTCGTCCTCGTCCTCGGAGTGGTACGGCGTGCCGACCACGTCGGTGTACTGGCGGCTCTTCTTGCGGACGATGGCGCGGTTCGTCTTGCGGAACTTGCGGTCGCGAATCAGCGACATCTGCTCGTCCGTCATCCAGTTGCCAATGTTCATGTCCAGCGCCGGGTAGAAGCAGACGACGCCGTCGGGCGGCGGGAGGGTGCTGCCGCGGGGCGTCTTGCGGAAGGGCGTGCTGGCCGTCTCGAGGATCATGAGGGTCGCCGCCACGGTGAGGTTGCCGCCGGCGCTGTCGCCGGTAATGACAACCTTGGGGATGGACTCGCCGGACATGCCGATGCACTTGCCGCGCGTCCGGACGAGGGTGGAGTATACGTCAAACACCTCGTTCAACGCGTAGGGATAGGGAAACTCGGGCGCCTTTTTGTAGTCGAGGCTGAGAATCGGCAAGCCCGACTTGGTCGCCCACGCAAACAACTTGTCGTCGTTGCATCGCGGATCCATGGCGACGAAGCCGCCCCCAGGAACGTCGAGTATCAGCCGGGTGTGGCTGGCCAGGTCTGCCAGCGGCCCATCAAAGTACAGCCACGCGGACACGGGCTCCTTGTAGTCGCTGTTGGCCGGCCGCGGAATGCGCACCTGTCGCGGCGGCCACTTGGTAAACCGCGGGCGCATCAGGCTCTGCAGCACGCGCAGGTACGGCGTGGTGCCCTTGTTCCAGGCCACGCGCATGTGCTCGACGGTGATCATGCCCCTCACCTTCCTGACCTTCTCGTCGGCCCTCTCGGCGGCGAAGAGGTAGAAGACGGAGAAGACCATGCTGGCGATGTCGCGCGCCCACCTGGTGCGGATCTTCATGGCGGTCCAGAAGCCGGCGTCCATGGCGGTCAGCACCCAGGTGGCGCGGAAGTAGGTGGTGTCGTACATGTTGGCCATGGGCTCCGGGCTGGCGAGGCCGGCGAGGGCGGAGAAGTTGCGGGCGGCGTACATGTACATCATGGTGAGCAGGAAGACCTGCCAGGACGTCAGGCGCGCGCTGAAGAAGCGGGAGAGCTGCCGGACGCCGGGCGGGCCGTGGCGGGCGCCGCGCTGGAGGTACAGCCCCCAGAGGGAGAGGACGGCGAGGACCTGCAGGCGCCGCGACTTGGTCGAGGGCCGGCCCAGGACGTGGTCGATCATGATGTTGGCGAGGGACGGCGCGCGCCGAGTCGTTGCGCCGGGCTGGGCTTGGATGTCGGGGCGGTCGCACGAGAGCCGTAGATGTGACTTGGGTACTTTGAGCTCTTTTTTTTAATTCATCACGATTTTCGACAAGTGAGACAGGATGGTCCACGTGTAAATGGTGACGTAGAGCCAGCCACCGCGATAAGGGTCGTGGGTAAGGGTTGCTGTTGGCTGAGAGGTCTTGGGAGGGTCAATGACGAGTATGGAGGCGTGCGCGTTCCAGTGGTTTCCCGCGTCTGTGTAGGAAAGGAGCGGAAGCAGACGGCAATGAAGTTTGCAAAGACAAAGAAAAGGCCAACTGGTTCGTCCTCTCCCTTGGTAATGCGACAGGATTGTGTGGGGAGGCCTCGAGGCTCCTCGTGGCTTGGCTTGGCTTGTGAAAGTTGGGTGCGTGCGCTGCGTTACATCCCCCCGCGTGACAGGAATGACAGAGATGCCAGGATGGGGCGTGCTTTGGTCATTGGTCTGCAATAGGGTTTACTGTACAGATTACTCCGTACGGAGTAATATTGCGGGTGGTGGTGGTGGTGGTGGGTAGGTGATGCTGACGCCGGAATTGGCATGTGAAAGTCGATGATGGTAGCGGAATAGCGTCGCAGCCAAGTAGGTCCAATCTCTGCCAAAGCAAGTCGAAAGCCGTCAAGTCGGAGATGAAGAGATTTGAACGTAATGCTGATGCAAGAAAGGGTCAAATACGGTGTATTATCTATAGCTTTTCTTTGGGTCGCGCCCGCGCTGCTGGCATGGATGTCGGGGAAGAACCCCCCGGGCGGCACCTACCTCCTCTTCTATCAGAATAGAAACATGTGTTTTAGTGCAAAAGAAATGCAATTATTTCGAATTCTTCTATATACAGGGAATGAATTATATTCTACGATTGAATATGTAACTGAATACAATATTGTATGCTCCAGCTTACTTACATTACAGCAGTTCTCCTCGTAGCCCTCCTTCTGCTTTCTTCATACTCGTCGTTTTCTTTGACACTCGTGTAGTAGTTCTACCACGGTGCTATGCTTTTTTACCAAGGCTAGTAGCAGCGGCGTGCGACCGAGGCTGTCGATTGATTGCCTGTTGGCCCCCGCCTCGAGCAGCAGTTTGACTACGGCAGCATGCCCGTGCATAGCGGCTAGGTGTATCGGAGTCTGGCCCAGGTTATCACTGAGTTCCGTTTTTGCCCCGGCATTGAGGAGCAGCTCGGCCACGTTCTCATGCCCCCTCTCGGCGGCGATCAGTAGCGAGGTCTGGCCCTTGACATCCCTCGCGTTAACAGACCGACCTGCTTGTTGCAGAATGTTCTGTAGCAGTCCCACCAACTGGTATCGAGACGCCATGTGCAACAGGGTTCCGTCTGGTGGACAGTTCACCGAGCGCGGCTCCAATAGACGGTAAATCGATACCCACAGTTCCACAACATCTTCCTCAGGCCAGTTGAAATATTCTAGAAGACTGGCCTGAGACACCTGCCGCGCTTCGCTCTGCGTCGCGTGTACGAACCACGACGTGGTAGCATAGTGCAATAAAGGATATGCAGACATGAGCCAATCACGGCTGCTGGTGGTTGGTTGGGCGATTTTTACCATGGACAAAAACCGGGTGCAGGCCCTGGATAGTTGATCGTGTGCGGTTCCCACCAAAACGTCATTGGAGAATCCCGGGCGGAAGGATTGATTCAAAATCGGGAGACCGTGTTCGCGAACGAAATCATGGACCGACGGGTGTATGAATTGTACCTGTACAGCCCTGGTGTCGGACGACGTTACGACCTCAGCAAGACCACAACAAAGCCCGTTCAGCCTCTCCTTAAATCCAGAGCATCTTCGAGTCACTGTATCCTGGCATTGCTGCCATGTTCTGTATGGGCAGTTGTCGTTGGTGCTGCTATCAACAATTACAGCCCATTGAAGTTCGTCCAGTGTCAGGGGCCGTGTGGCAAAGCAGATCCATTGGAACAGTTGCACAGTGGCACCCCTTGATCGTCTCTCCGCCATGCGACGGAAAAGATCATGGTATACCTCGTGTAACTCTGGAGGGATTTCGTTGGTGGCTGGCTCGATCTCTGCCCACGTAGTACCCTTGCGTATAAGATCGACGACTCTCGCTGTGGTCAGGGATACCCACTGGAACATCCCCGAGGCACGAGCCGTGATTGCTGCTTGTGCCGCTTGCGTAGTCGCATTGTCGGGTAAGACGGAAAATTCAGATTGAACGTACATCGAAATATCTTGCAAATCTTCAGCCCCAAGATAGATTTCGGATCCGCTACTTGGATGGGGAATGTGGCGACAAGTGAAGCAGGCATGAAACCGCGAGCGGCCATGTTGGAGCCGTTCGAGCAGGAACTCGAATATCTCAGCATTCTCCAGCGCATTTTCACTGCCACATTCGTCCAAAGCGTCCACAAACAACCAAATCGGACGGCTCTCCAAAATTTTCCCGAGCGATGCCTGGAAGAAGTCTTGCAGCTCGCGCACGTTCCACTGCCATCCTTGGTCATGGTCTCCAAGAGACTTGCGCCGTTGCTGAAAAGTGGTGACAAGGTCTGGCAGCGCGTCGGGAATCCGGAGAAGTATCTGATAGAGGAGCGACCGAAAGAAGCCGAGCGGTGTCTTTTGAAGATCGGAACCGCAGCCGTGGAAAAAGAACGAGAATACGATAGCTCTGTCTCCGACACTGGCTGCTACATTATCCAGGACGTATCGTAGCAATGTAGACTTGCCAGAACCGAGCTTGCCCCTGATCCAAAGCAAACCTCGATCGCAAGACTCCCAGCTCTTGTAAGTCTGGTGCTGCGATAGCCACCTGCAGGTGCCCTCGGACGCATGGCTAATCTCTTGGTACCGGCTATGCATTTCTGGAAATGCTAGCGACATCAGGCAAGCTTGCACGATCTTGTCAAATTCCACCCATTCATGAGCGTCAGCCTGTGAATCTATTCCTCTGACCTTCAGCAGATCAGAGTCGCCAGGTCGGGATTCTCGCTGCACGCGGGATGATTCCCGAGAACTTTCTGTAGAGCATTCCACTGGGGGGGAGGCTGTTTTCTTGTCCTCGCGCTGCGGTAGACTGAGAACGAAATAGGCCTCCGCATCAGAAGACTGAGCCCACGGTAAAGCATGGAGTGAGAAGTTGTAGATGCAATTGCTGACGTGGTCAAGATTTTCGGCGGCATCTGGTACCGGGCTCTCGCCCCGAGGCCAAGGGCAAATAGGACACAGAGAAATGTTCTGAGGTAGTATCTTGTAGCAGTCTCGGACACGTTCGATCAGATCTTCGGATGTCACATTTTGGTGCTGAGACCGGCTGTGGCTGGTGAAGCCTTCGGGAGTCGAGAATCTGTTCGCACAAGCCGGGCATTCCCAGTACCGTCCTTCGCTGTGATTTTCGAGTATGTGGTCGCGCCAGGCTGCTTGTGATATGTACAGGACGTCTTGTCCAGAGCATCCGGGGAAAGGGCATGTGTAAGGGCAGAGGTCCTCCGCGAGGTGTTGTCTACATATGTTAGTAGGCTTCCCGGGGTCAGGTTTCTTGAAGGAGTGCATAAATTGCAACATACTTCCATTTTGATTTCTCGAGGAACGTTGCAGGTAGTTTTTCATAGCAGCAGGGACACTTGAACCCAGCAAGCGAAGGTTGTGTTGTGCCATGGGCATCATTCATCAGTTCTTCCAACCACTCAAGGCCTTTCTCTGCAAGATCCGGTTTCTGCGCCGCGAAGGAATGTACAAGCGGCTCCGAGATGGTCATCGTAGGGAGCACTGTGTCTCGGCTCGGGTTTTGTTGGCGTTGCTTTGCATAGTCAAATCTATGGCGACGCCGTACATTCGCCAAGATGAGATGGCGCTGCATTGGGGTTACATTGCCCGAATTTACCTGAAACTCTTGCCGCTTATTCTCAGAATTGGCCCTTTTATGATATTTTTCGTTATTCCGGCTCTCGTTCGCGTTCTCCAGCACCATGAGCTCGAGATATGTGCGAAATCGAGTGTTTTCCTCAGGTTGAAAGGTAATGTCGGCCTGCTGTAGTATCGCGGGGGTTCCTGACTTTAAAATTGTGAAACTGAGTGTTTCAAGCTGTATCAGGATGCTTTTGGTGTTTTCATTGCCTCCTCGAGGAGACTTTCGCGGTGTTTCTCGACCGACTCGCCTCCTACATCTGAATCCCTGGAAGCGTTCCAAGATGGTTCTGTATCTGCATTCAACGTAACAAACCAAGGAATTGAGCTTTGATCAAAGCCCATATCTTCATCGCCCTCCGAAGTCGACCGAACAATGTCATCCTCGACGAGACTCGATTCACACTCAGGTTCAAGCTTGTCATCAGGCTTGCCACAATCAGTCTGGCCCAAAGCATGCATACGACAGAATTCGATAGAATTTTGAAGAGTGAGAAGAAGTGTGATTACGACAAGTCGAGAGTTCCGTTCAAACTGTAGCCGGTGCTCGAGTGAGGTGTCAGCTTCCGCCAGTGCGCCAAGGCGTGACGCCCAAAACTTCAAGTCGGCGAGTCGACCAGCCGCCCAACCGTCTTTCATCAGAGGTACGAGGCGCAAACAGGCCTCGAAATCGGAGATGCAGCGCTGAGTTGCGTGGCGGATGATGCCTGGTGTGGACAACAAGATCTCGGAGACCGCGGACATGTTGAAAGATGGTCGATATCAGTCGTGGCACTTGCGGTTCGAGTGGAGAGGAAATGAAGGGAAGCGTTGATTATGTGATTGTTCTTCGAGTAGTCAAGACAGCTGGTACGCTGCAAGTAACCGCTAGCAGAAAGCATCCAGTCTCGGCGGCGGCAGGCAAAAGATACATGTCTAGAATTTTCGTTGATCTTGATACACAGGCTGCGGCTGACAGGCTGGACGTGACGGCGGGGCATTACGCATGCAGCCGTGGCTGAACATCCCTCTGGAGTACAAATGAAGGGCCAGAAGAAGCGGCTCATCTACTATTCACTGTTGTACAGTAAGCTCCGGAGAATAAGTCTCGTGGCCCCAGATATTAATGCGTAAAGTGCAAGCAGCAATCGGGCGATGCTGTCAGACGGCAGCCCCTGAGATGAGATATAGTTACACAGCCACGCGGACATGGCCCTTGGCAGGGGGCCTTGAGCTGGCAGCACAATCAGCAATCAGGGGGAGTAGTAAATCACAAGTCGAGCGGGGCAGAAGGGGACGGCTGTAAGTCGAAAAACTGCTGGTTCTCTGCACATTGGCCGCTGGTTCTATGCAAATTCAAGGCAGCTTCTTCAATACTGACCAGCACTCGCTCGCATACTCACTATCTCTCTTAATAGCACATCAGCAATTACTAAGCACCGCCTTTTCAAAGAAGAGCGTTATTTAACGAAGATAATGGGGCTTCGACTTGGGATTTACCGTGACCTCGAACAATCGTATTAGGGCGATAGTCCCACTGGAAGTGCTGTGTGTACTTGGACAGCCTACCAGGTAAAGAAGAACGCAGAGCTGGGGATGTGGTAACGAATCTTTGATAAAAAGGAGACATAAGGCCAACTCTAATAATAGTACTGTCCTCGAATACGTGTTTCTTGGCCCATCGCAAGCTTAATCCTCGTTGAACACAATACAGACGCAGTCTTCATCGCCATCCTGGGCGCTCAGGACCTCCATCTGTAACTCTTCGTCAGAGTCACGTAGAGCTGCTTCGCTTGCCGCTATGAAATCGATCGGATCTGGCATTCCTTCCTCCGTTTTGTCCTCACTCAGCAGCGCAGCAGCTGGTTTATACGGACTGATGTCGATATGTTTCTTCTTTCGCCAGCCCTTGTGCGCAATGATGTGCAGTTGATATGCAAACACGAATTCTTCTTCCGTGTGGTAGCTTTTCTCCCGGTGCCCTGCACGAGAAACTGCAGCACTTGCACCCACCCCGACTTGTTCCGTAATAGGGACTTCTATCTCGGCGACACCGTTGCTCTGACATTCCATCGCGCTTGACAGTCTGAAGCCCCGCGCAATTTTGAGCCCAGTGATCATAAAAACAGGATTCGTTCCGCAGACGGCGGCGTTCATAGCCGCCGTGACTTTCTCACTGTCCTGCACGCGTTTGGCAGCCTCCTCATCTGTCAGCTGGCTGTTGCGGAGGAGTCTGGTCTCGAGTCGTTGAATGTCGTATCGGGCACACAGCTCGTCACTCTTGCCACCGCCAAGCTTAACACTTGCTTGCTCGAGGAACCGTGCCCAAATGCTGCCACCAAGAGAAGAATTTTTGTCGTCGTTGATCTTAAGATCGTAGTCAACATGGCTGACGGTGAGCGTAGAGCGATCCAGCTCAGGGGGAAAGCTGCTCAACGACGCGGTGGGATCACTCGGATCCTGCAGGATATCACCCAAGTGAAAAAATTCATCGGGCGGGTAAACGAAGCCCGGGGACAAGATGTATGTGGGTTTGGGGGCCATACTTGTTGAACTGGGAGAGTGTTGAGCTGGTAGAGTCGAGCTGACTGTCGAGGGTAACAGCGTTTGAGTCTTCAGGGTTTTGAGTCTTCAAGCTCTTGAGAACCAGACGGGTCATGCAGTTGAAGGGTGTTTTCTACTCGACCTCCAAAGTAAGATCGGGTCTGGTAGGACCTCCTCCCCCGATGACCTGAGAAAACTTCGTGCAGTCAGCTGAGGGACCTTCGGGTAGGCACATCCAGGGCTGAGTGAGCGGGAAGACCTCAGCCACAAAGCTGCAGCCTGAATTGCTCATATCTAAACAAAGAACACGTACGTCTTGTTATGCACTTCTCAGGGGCCCTCCGATGCAGCTCTTTGCGGAGGATAGGACGGACTCGGCGAGCATTGGTAACAACGTTCCTCTACTCACTGACCATGTCATCAGTTAATGGGATCAATTAGTTACTACCTGTAATATTAAATCTTTCGCCATAGTGTCCCACGCGGGCCGCGCCGCCCTCCCACAACCTCTCCAGGTTCTTCGTGTAACACCAGACGAAATACATAAGGACACCAGGACACCCGAGACGCTCCAGATGAATCAAGCATCATGTCGTCCCAAATCACATCACTTAGCTGGCTGCTGCCTAACTCACCCGTCCCGATGACGCCGATATCGGATTGGCCGCATAGCAGGCAACCGTCGCCGTCCCTATTCACGTCAACGCACATACCAGAAACGATGCTAGAGTCGTCCTAAGATACCACTCTAGAAGACATCAGTTTCTATAGTAGTTACATAGGAAAGTTTCGACTAGCCGCGAAGTTAGTATTCCTAATATATCCTAAGTGTTACCTATTAGACAAGGACTTCCTCCGTAGTATTAATAAATTTAAGTTTAATTACTTCTACGCCGTATAGGAAGAGTATAAGGATAGTATACTATACTTCTACGTTATTAGTGAATAGGCTTTTAAGTGAAATATTAAAGACTTTATATACTTCGATATACTTAGATACCACCCGAATATAGGTCGTACCTATTAAAGACTAGTAGCGTAGCGCTACCTCTATAAAAAGAACGCCCGTTTATAATACGTCGGTAGAGATATAGAAGAACCGAGGCCTGGCTCTAATGTTCCTAAAAATAGTGTCTAGAAAGACGTTATTAGCCTTATAAAGCGGGACGCCTTCTTCTCCTGTCTATAGACCGATGCCCTACGTAATCTTATACTTTACTATAACAATATCTAATCCTACGTAGATAATA
>LUFD01003562.1:0-12024 GCA_003025255.1 Cordyceps pruinosa | reverse complement strand
GCTACTACCTTTATATATATAACTTAAGTAAATTAATTTAAAGGTCCTAAAATTCCCTCCTAGGAAGAAGAAGCTTAGATATAGCCTTTTACTACCTCTTAAGTTAATCTTAAAGCTACCTTAATAGCTAAAGTAGCCTAAATAGCTAGAGTAGCTAGAATAGCTATACTTATTACTATAGCTATAATTACTAGTACCTCCTAGCTATTAATACTAAAGGTACTAGCTATTATAGCCTCCCTAATACCTTAGAATTAGCTTAGAGGCCCCCCCTACTCTACCTACTATAGGGGCCCTAGGCTAAACGCCTTAGAGGCTAGCTAGGCCCTCCTACCTACGTCGTTAAATATAAGGGGCCTAAGCTAGCTAGCTAAAGATAATAGCCTATTAGAAGGGGCTAAGGATACCCCTATTCTACCTCTACTACTACTACTACTACTATAGTCTCCTAATAATTAAGGTAGTAATAGTAGCGGTACTAATAGAAGACTATAGGGGGTCTAGAATGCTAACTATATTAGTATTAAACCTATTCTACCTTTACTACTACTACTATAGTCTCCTAACTATTAAGGTAGTAGTGGTGGTAGTAAGGCTATCTAAGCTACGGCGGCGGCTATAGACGAGGTATAGCTAGCTACTATAGCTAATAATATTACCCCTTATAGCTACGAAGCTATAAGTAACGTAGGGGGTAGAGCTAGTAGAGGACTAGGGGTAGACTAGAATGCCTCCTATATTAGTATTAAATCTATTAGCTTAGATAAGGCTATCTATAGTCTTATAAGGAATAACCTCTTATTAGAAGCTACTAAAGATATTAAAAGTAATAAAATTAGATAATAAAGTAAAAGGTATTATATAAGGTATTATAAAGTAAAAGAACTATTATTTTAGACTAGAAAAAGCCTTTAATAGGTATAAAATACTAAGAATTTATAATAATAATATTATAATATTAATTTTATAGCTTTAATTAGGAGGAAAAATATATTAAAGGGGTATATTAAGTAGGGAGATAAATTATAAGATAAGGGTTTAGCTTATAGCCTATAAATTAGCTATAAAATATATATAATTTATAGGAGGTACCCCTTAAGGGTATCCCTAGCTTCCTAGAACCTAGTTAGCTTCTTTTTCCTTTAATTAATATCTCTTCTATAAGGAATAACTACTCTACGTGACAGATGATGACTAGCACTACTATAGGGTACCCATTATATAGCCTATTCTCTCAAGTTGTTTATCATCTCCTTCTCGAATTCCTGAACCGCTTGCTCTTCCTCCTCATCCGTCCTGTTCTCTTTAATCTCCACATCTGCGGTCGAGTAAACCTTGTGGGAATCTTGAGCAGCCTTCTTCTTAAGAGTGGAGTCTTCTGCATTTGAATTGAGCTGGAATTTGTATCGTCGATATTCCTTGCCATCTTTCTTGATGATTTCTCCAACATCAATGCGGCTTCCGATTTTGGCATCGTGGTTGCCCCCGCGCGCTGGGGCGGCTCGGTGACCCAGCTCACCCAGCCCTCGTAAAATGGTCGCACGTCTGCTTTTCGATTGCTTGATGTAGGACAGCAGAGCCTCGAGCGACTTTCGGGTCTTGGAAGGCATACTGGTACGCTGGGAGAGTGGGTTCACGGGCGGATGGGTGCTGTTCGAAGACTCTCGTCAGCGTCACGACGGGAGTGGGAGTTTTCCCACTTACCTAGGCAATGAAGCAGAGAGATAGGTTGTGGAATGAATTCTGCCGCCTCGTTTGGTTGCTGTCTCGCGGTTTATATATCTGGTGAAAGCCACGGGATATCCCTCATTCCCGTCTCGAATTCACGGTGCGGGGAAGCAGGCGGCTATTCATTGGAAGCCATCACTCCAAGAAACTGAAACCAATTTTCTGCTGCCAAGGCTTCGAAGCGCCGGGCCAAGTGCGCCACTGCATACGGTCTCTTTAACAAATATTCGGGATGCTGGCTCAGTGGCGCAAGATTCATCAAGCTCTTTTCATCTTTCCCAACCCACTGGTGCCCCTGGCGATGGAATCGTCGGATTTTCTGTGTACCGAGCCCCGTCAATCTAGGATCGGGAAGGCGTCGCGACACAACGAGGAGGAACGCTGTGGAGTTTTATTATTACAGGCTACATATGTAAACTTAATGACCCCTAATCAGTGTGCCCCCTAAATCTATATTAACAGGCCTAGGGAAAGCCGTTTCTGAAAACACCCCTCCGTCCCATCTACTGACCATGTCGACGCACAATAGTGTATTGGCCTCTGGCCCACTGAGGCCGTGGTCATGAAGCGTACCAGCGCTGGTTGATCAGTGTCTGGCGTTTTTGTATTAATGCTTCGGATATTAACTACAGCTTCCAGGGACTCTCCAGCACCACATCTGGGAGGCTGCGGGCGGAGCACGCTGCGTCATGGAGGGCTCCAGGGTCTATGCACTGTATGCACTATAGAACCAGAGCGAAGGCAAGTTCACACGTAGGCTGGCGGCTTGGCTGCGGCGGGCAAATTCGCGGGGACCACTGAGGCCGTGATGATGAGAGTAAGTTGGGTAGGTAGTTTATATTACGCTATCGAAACACAAGCCCCGGAGACTTTGCATCTTCCAGTGACAAGGCTCCCTCTATGCCATCTAAATATCTAATTAACACACCCGTGCGTTCTGAGCCGCTGTAGCTGTTGCAGGCTCCGCAAATGTCTTTCATCCGTAATGGATTATAGAGCTATCCCGCTCGTTGTATTTTTTGGTTTGTATGAGAGCAAACACAGCCATAGCCGCATCAGTCTCAACCGGTTATATCTATAGCCGATAGCTTGTAGAAACGGGCCGGGCCGGGCCTTGCCTCGCCTCAGTACATGTTCGTTTCAGCCGTGCTTCGTCGTCATCTTGCGACGCTCAAAGCTGAAGTTCCACACCTCGGCGAGCCTCGTGCCCTCCGACGACTGCTTCAGGCCGACGTGCTGCATCACGCTGGGCTCCAGCGCCCACTTGGCCAGGCCGTTCTGGTCGGCGTGGCCCTCGAGCATCATGTCGCCGGGGAAGTCGTACGGGGGCTCGTGCAGCAGCCCGTAGAAGGCGGGCAGGTGCCGCTTGGGGAGGACCAAGCCCTGCGCGCAGCAGCCGTAGCGCGGCATCTCGCGCAGGCCGGGCCGCGGGACGGGGATCAGGCGCCGCATGGAGATGCGCCCGCCGAGGAAGACGAGCGCGATGACGGCCGGCAGCCAGAGCCCGAGGACCAGCGCGGACAGCTGGTTGAACCTGTGCAGGTGCCGCGGCGACGGCGCCGCCCTCTTGGGCTTGCCTGCTGGCGCGTCCCCCCCGTCCTCCTCCTCCTCCTTGCTCATGAGGGGCGCGTAGCCGGACGTGCTGCCCCCGCCGGCGAGGCGGCGCCGCTGCCGCCGGCGCAGCACGAGGAAGCCCAGGACGAAGGCGGCGTAGACGAGGAAGATGACCTCTGCGTAGGTGGCCCACTCCTCGGCGTTCCAGCCCATGAAGATCTCCGAGTAGAACAGGCGGAGGTACAGCCAGTCCCTGCCGCCGGTGGCGCGCTCGGTCTGCAGCTCGAGGCGCGCGACGCCCTCGAGGAACTTGCGGTACCAGTCGGGCGACGTGACGACGTCGTCCTCGACAAACGCAAAGTACGGCGCGCCGCGCTCGCGGCACGCGGCGACGAGCACCGAGTGGTCGAGGCGCATGTTCTCGACGCGGCCGTCGCCGCGCGGCCGCCCGTCCGGGCGGATGTCGAACGGCACGGTGCGGTACCCCGGCAGCGCCGAGTGGTCGCGGCCGGCCTGCTCGTACACGAGCACCTCGTCGACGAGGCCCGTCAGCCACGGCTGGCCGTACGCAAAGTGCGACGCCGGGCGCGCGTCGGCGAGCAGCACGACGACGTGCACCGACGCGCGCTCGGCGGGCGTCAGCGTGTCGACGAGCCCGCCGACGGCGCGCGCCAGAAAGCCCTCGGAGGTGCGGTTGATGCTGGGCACGCCGACGCACAGGATCTCGTCGCGGTGGTCGTCGGCCGGCGGGCGGGCGCCCGCGACGGCGGTCGCGTTGGCGAGGAAGGCGTCGATGGCGAGGCCGCGCCGCGCCGAGTAGCGCTGGGTGTAGGCGGCGGCCTGGTCGTAGAAGATGGACGACGGGTCGTCGAAGGAGTTGCGGCGGCTCCAGAGCAGCGCGCCCAGCCAGAGCAGCCAGAAGCCGACGTTGGCCTTGCTGACGAGGCCCATGGTCGCGCGGGCGGGGGTCGGGGGGGTCGGGGGGAGGCAAGGGTCGGGTCGGGTAGGGAGGCGGCTGGTAACCCTACAGCGGAGGAGAGACGGCGAGGCGGCGAGGCGGGATGCCGCTCATGGCGAGGATGATGATGGCAGCCAGATGGGAGGGATCGATGGATGGATGAATGAATAGGAGAGGAGAGGCGGCGCGATGGAGGAAATTTTAGGGCTTGGAGTGGGTGCAGTCTTGAATCTCCCCTAAACACCTGCAGTAGTGTGGTGTCATCTGCAGACTAGCTTTTCGAGGCGGAAGCCACGGCAAGCAGGTTGACTGGTGGTTATTCGCAAGTGCAAAAGGATTCAATCAGCGAGATTTCGCAGCTCGTCCGTCCCCGTGGCTTCTTCCATCAACCATCTCTGCATTGGCCAACTGACCTGTGGCAGCCGCACCGCCACTCTGCGCAGGGTAGGAACCTCGGCTCAACAGCCACCACGAATGATGATCTCGCCAAATAGCGATTCGCCCGTCTCATCAATGCCCGCCCCTTGATCGCGAAAAGAGGCATCCTCCATTGTAAACAATAGCTCGCAATCAGTATTGTCCCATTGCCCTTCTACCTACTGTCAGGCAGAGACACATTTCGCCGCCGCCCGAATTTGACCGCCTGTCCCCCCTTACACCCAGCGGTCTGTCAGAAGGGGGAGGCGGACAATTCCCCTGCAGTGCACCATTTGTCCCCGTCGAGGGAAGAATGACGTTTTCATGCACCGGGCTCATCTCGTCCAACTCTCGCGCGTCTGTCGAGACTGTGCGCCTCCAAGAGCCAACTCTAACCGCCGTGTACATTGCCATGCCCCCTCCACGAGGACGTCTTTACTGGGCTATGTTCTACCCGGGGCAGAAAAACATACATGATTTACTGGCTTCTGACTGATCTCATGACAGTAGAGCCATCGTCATACCCAACCGCGCATGCAAGTTCAACCCAGCCGTCAGACCAGCCCTCTCCTCCGCCCTCTCCCCAACTCGCACGACACTCCCATTTGCCGCGCGCAAAAACAGCCACTCCGTCCAAACGTATCTCAACTGCCCTTGCCGCCTCGCCAGCCGTTCCACAACGACCAAGCGTACGAGTCGAGACAAGACACGTTACCCGGCGGTTTGCGCCGCGCGGCCGGGCCAGTCCACGGCCTGGTCGCCGGCTGCCCAATCCGCCGCCATTCTTTTCTGATTCCACCCAAAGGATTCTCGTGGCGTGAACAATTAACCGTCTAAAATCCTCCCCATTAGCTGGCCCTACCGAAAATGGGTTGGCCCCGAAGGCCAGATCCCGCCCGCTGTCCGCGTCCAGGAACGAACCCTAGATCCGCGGCAGCTGGTATAACTTCCAGGCAGAGCGGCGGAAGCATGCCGGCGGGCCTCTAGGATGCTGTATTCACTGTAAGCGCTGTTTCAATCAGGTCCCTTGGATTAGAACTCTTTTCTTCTTCCTCACGAAGTACGACGTTGTTTGACGCCGCCGCCAACAGTCTGGTGAAGCTTTCGGAAACACAACGTTGTAGCCCCGTTGGCTTGTCTTCCAACTGACAACTTGGTCAATCCTTCGCACACCTCGACCTCCTCTTTCGAGGATCACAGAATCCTGAAACCCCTCACAAATTCGCTCTCGGGACCCATCGCCTGCACTCCTGCGAGCTTAGCTCCCCCTCGCCGTCAAGCGGACAGTGCCCATTCCTTGTAAACGAGCGACCAAGGGTTGTGAGGATGTTTCGCATCGCGCCACTCACTTATCAGCTCCAGGCTTTAGTTAAATGCAGAGACATATTTTCTATTCGGAGCCCCGTCGTCGTTCTACCAGCGCTACTGGCCCGGGGGGTTGCCGAAGGAGCTGGATGCTACGCGCCAACCTCCACGGAATGAATCCATCGTCGAAAGGCATGACACAAGTGAGCAGATTCTTCGCGCCAGTGTATCGACTGATGTTTGAAGGGCGTCACACAGGCTCCTGTTCAATGGACTTCTCTGGCCTTCAGTAAGCTATATAAACTCGCGGCTCCGGCCTCAACAATCCCGAGCTCCTCAACCTCACCCACCAAGTCCAAAGAAGCCTGGCTGCTCTTTCTCTCCGATACACCACCCCCTTGATTCTCTCTCCCCCAAGAAGCAACACTCTCCTTCAAGCCTCACCATGTTCTCCGCCACCAAGGCCGTCGCCGCCGCCCTCGCCCTGGCGCTCTCCGCCACCGCCCTCTCCTCGGGTGACATCACCTACTACAACCCGGGCCTCGGCGCCTGCGGGTTCACCAACGGCCCGGAGGAGCTCGTCGTTGCCGTTGGCCACGGGCTGTACGACCGCGAGAAACCGTGCAACCGTCGCATCCGCGTCCAACTCAATGGCAAGAACCCTGTCGAGGTCACCGTAGTCGACCGCTGCGCCGGCTGCGCCGACGGCGACCTCGACCTCTCCCCCGCTGCCTTCCAAGCGGCCGTCGGCAACCTCGACGCCGGCCGCATCAAAGGCAACTGGGAGTGGATCGTGTAACTAGGATCTAGGCGGGAGGCCCGTCTTCTTGACTCCCTGTCTTTCTTTCTCTCTTTCCTAAACTAGATTGATGTCTGGCTCGGCTGTGGCTTCTTCTGCGCATTCATGCGCAGAGGCGAAAGTACATATCCCGGATTTTGTATATAGTGAACAGCAGCGCGTATATAAAACGCACAGATATCAACCATGACAATCTCACCCGCAAAAGACACATGGTACGTAGTGACTATAGTGGCTCTCATTGATCTCAGACAACGGTTTTACTCTTCTTGCGATATACACGCTACCGAGCCGCGGCAAATAGTGACACCGACGTAGTAATACTAAAACAAGTCTGTCTTGATTTCCTCTTTTCCTGAATATGAGTAATGCAAAAAAGAATAACAGCGTAAAAAGACTGCTCAAATAACAATGTTTCCTATCCGAATGTGTCTGCTTAGCAATGTTGCGAGATAATAAATAGCCTTTCCGTGGTACTGTTACAGCCAGATAAAAAAATAGAAGCAAAAAAAGGATAAAAGAAAAGCTCTGACGCTGATGGCGATAATTTCCTTGCACGCTCTGAATGCTCCGAATAATGAGTACTTGGTGTAAAAAATAATTGGTGTGCCTGCGAAAGCACGTAGAAAGTGTACTTCTTGTATTGATGTGACATGAATTTTTCTGTCGGTTTGGGTGTATACAGATCTCACGCCTTGTTGCGAGAAAATCCCGGCAACCACTTCCGGCGCGAGCTTGACTGCGAGTGCGGGATGCTGTGCTGGGACATGGCATCGGCCGCGGCCGCCTTCGGGACGGGAGGCACGGCGTCCGACACCGTCGCTCCTCCACCACCTCCACCACCAGCAGCGCCGTCGTGCGAGACGGCCGCGGAGCTGCTGCGGCGGGCGGCGTGCCGCGGGTTGTGGAGCATGATGGGCGGCGGCGTGGCCCCGGTACGGTCGCAGTCGTTCGTGGCCGCGGCGCTGCGCGAGGCCCATCCCGATGACGAGGACGCACCCGCGTCCTGCGCGCCGCTGGGGGGGATAGCCTCGGTTTTGGCGGGAGACGATACGGCGGCGGGAGGGCCGCCGCTGCCAGGCAGGGAGCGGCGGAAGAGGCCCTTGAGGCCGGCGCGAGGACCCTGCTGCCACGAGATGGGCGGGTGCTGCTGGTTGGTGCTGGCGGTGCTGTTGCCGCGCTTGTGCTCGCTCTGAACGGGCGTGCGCGTGCTGGAGCGGAGGTCAGCCGCGTCACTATTGCGGCGGTTCCGCGCGGCGTCGGCGGCGGAAGCCGTCGGCGGCGGCTGCCACGTGCCCTCAGCGGCGAGTGGCTTCTCAGCCGTAGGCATAGCCGAGACGGAGCGCCCCTGCCCGTGCAGGCTGGAGCTTCTGTCGGGCGGGGGCGGGGGCGGTAGGTTCGGCGACAGCAAGGCCTCGCGCAAGGAGAGCAGGTCGTGCATGTAGTCCGTGGCGGGCATGGCGCCGAGCCTGCTTCTCTGCTGCTTGGGGTCGAAGAGGGAGCTGGTGGCCCAGCCGCCGCTGGTCATGCTGGTCGGGAAGCCAAAGAGGTCCGGCGAGACGCGGCCCGTCGTGCGCGGCGGCTTGGTGCTCTCGCGCATCCAAATGTCCAGGCTGGACTGCAGCGACTTGGTATCCGAGTCGTCGCTGTCCCAGGAGTGGTTCCGCTTGTGCGAGACGGTCGTGTCGCCGGCGGAGCGAGGCCGGGGAATGTTCTTGGCGCCGTACGGGTCGTAGCTGGGCATCGCGCCGGCGTCAGGCCGCAAGCTGCGCACGTCGCGTGGGGTTGCCTTTTGCACCAGAGACACACCGCCGCTTTGCTCTGGACCTGATGGCTGCTGCTCCCGCGTTTGTCTCGCCTCGTTTGACGGCCCCTTCTCTCTCTCGTTTGAATTTTGGTGGCGTACGGAGAGGTTGTCGTTGGAGTTTTTGAACCTTTGCAGTGTCGACGACGAGATGGTATCTGGCGTCGGCGGCATCGCCTGGTCATGGAGGCGAACGCCGCCGGCATCCGTCACTACCTTTCTCAGTGCAGCTCTCTTTTCATCCTTGGTGGATCGACGGGCAGGCGAGCCGTGTACACTGTTGCGGTGTTGGCTGCGGGAAGCCTCACTGCGGGCAACGTGGTGAGACGGGGCATCTGGCCCAGCGTTTGGCACAGAGTCGCGTCCTTCGAGCCGCTGGCGTGGTGAGTCGAGGCTCGGCGCATCTTTCACGGGCTGCACTGTCGCGGGTCTATATTCCTCTTGGTATTTGGCAGAGACTACATTGTTGTTGATCCCTTGGGACTTGGGAGGCGATTCCTGGACCACGACTGGTGAGCTGCCGTCAAAGCCGCTCAGCGCGATGGGCTCGTCAAAGTCGGGAATAACAGTTGTGTCGCCACCTTTTTGCCCGTATATACTGACAAAAGAACTCTCACTGAGAACACTCAACGTGGGGCTGGCTAGGCCGTTCGTCATGGCATTGTCAGCTTCCGAGTGGCCTCCTGACACACATCGCAGGCTCATCATGCTGGTGCGGTTGCCAATGTAGACGTTTCTCAGATTCTCCGTAGTTGCATTGTGATCGGAGAGGAAGCTGGGCATGCGGTTGACGGTGGGCGTCTTGGAGCGGTCCTGGAGTTCTGTCAGGTCCGCGGTGGAGGAGTTGGCTATTGAGTCGTTGTAGTCTTCGAAACCGTCGGTAGACGCGTAGAATCCTTGGCTCTCGACGTGCTGGACCATGGTGCGCTCGTTAAGCAGCTGGTCAACCTTGGCCTCGAGCTCAACGATCATGCTGACGGCCTCCTCGATGGCCTTGTCGCGCTTGTCCAAGTCAGCCAGCAGCTTCTCGGTCAGTTTCTGCGCCTCGTGCTTGTCGGTTTCGAGCGCATGCAGGCGCTCCTCCATCTTGGCCTGTCTCTCGCGGCGGTGGTACAGTTCGAGCTTCAAGTCAAAGTTTTGCTTGTGCAGGGAGGAGACGACCTGCTCCATCTCCTTGACACCGAGGCCCTTCTTCTTGGCGGACTCCATGCCGGCGCTGGACTGCGGGCGTTGGGGCTCGTAGTCGGAGGAGCGGAGGGATCGATCGTTGGCGACGCGGCCGAGGTCGACGGAGGCGCTGAGGTCGAGGTTGTGGCGCGACGAGGTGGAGGAGCCGAGCTTCTCGCTCTCGGCCCTGCGCTCCCTCTGGAGCTTCTCCTGCAGAAAGCTGGACATGGTGGGAGGGCGGGCGAGCTCGCCGCTGGCCTCGCGAGACAGCTGGGGCGTGGGGCGGGAGCTGGAGCGCGGCGAGGCGGCGGCGGCGGCGTGGAAGCGCTGAGGCTGGGAAAAGGACTGCGCGGGCGACGCGGGCTGCATGTGGGAGGTGTTGGAGCTGCTCACGCTGCGAGCGTTGCTGGCGACTGTAGAGGCGCGAGAGGGAGCGCGCGGATACGGGGGCCGCGGTCGCTGGCCCGACTGGGACAGGGACGGGTCCATTGCGGCAGGATGCTGTCTGTTTCGGGGCACAAACAGGACAAAACAAGAGCGGATCGGTAGAGGGCAGCGCAGCGGCGCGGTGGACCGGGGGGAGGAGAAAGGCGGCAGAGACTGGCTAGAGCATGGAATGCAGCTGTGCTGTCGAGCAGGATGCAGCTGGGTCAGACAGGGCTTGCAGGAGAGCAGGGGCACATATCGGAGTACGCAGCAAGGCGGTTGGCTGTGTTGGCGGGATGCGAGGCGATTGCGGATCTCTGCGCCGGCGCGGAGACGCACGCATGCGACAAGGAGGAGCCGTCTTTGTTGTTGTTCTTGTTTGGAAGCGTGGATGGGTATGGATGGGTGATTTGAGTTGCTAGGGGTAAGGCGACGTTGGGCCACCTGATTGTTGGTGGGTGAGCGGGGGTCTACTGTTGGAAGCGAGGATAACAATAGAGTATGATTTCGAGCGGGTACGGTGCGAGAGGACGAAAGGACGAGAGAACAAGTCGAGCGGTGCTGAAGAGGGCGCGGGAAGCCAGGAAGCCGAAGATCGATCGGGTGGTTCGAACGAGGGAGGAGTCGCGGTGTGAGACAGACAGGACAGAGCTAGGTAAGTTGTTTCTTGCGAGGCTGGCGGGGCCCAAATGATGTAGTAAAAATAAAACAAGAGAGGAATGCAAAAAAGAGGGCGACGTCTTGGAATGTGAAAGTGAGTGGTGTAGCGTGTGGTGTTGATGGTGTAGTTTGTTTGCGCCAGCGTTTTTGGCGTTTGTATGTCCGTTTGGTTGGTTGGTTGTGTGGCGCACCGTTGGGCTGGGCTGAAGCTGGGCTGGCTGCCGGTTGCCCTGTAACGACCTGCGGCGAGCCGACGACCGGGCGAATAGGAAGAAAAAAAAACGAGGCGCACGTAGGAGGATAGCGACTGCTCAGAGCCGGTTACGGTTCATTCCTGGCGAGGGGGGAGGAAGATGAAAACGAAGAAGAAAAACAAGGGAGGGAAGAGAGGATGAAGACGAATGCCCAGAAGTACATTGAGTGTGCGCATGAATGTACAGGGGGGACGGTGGGAAAAAGAAACTAAAAGAGAAGACTAATAAAAAGAAGACTAAAAATAAAAATGAAAACGAATCAGGAAAAACTGGGATGGCTGGGGGTTTTTGGTGGTGAGGATTACGCTAGGACATGACCCAGGACAGGCAGGGGGAAGGAATGGGCTGTTGTTCTGTCGTTCTCATGTCTTTTCAGCGTCTGCCTCGTCTGCTTCTCTTCCTCTCTGCTCTCTGGTAGGTGGTAGGGCAGGGAGCGATGCTGCGGGGGGGCGCAGCTGCCCGTCTGCGCAGTGGGCACTCGACCACTTTCTGGCCGGTTTATTACGGTTCGGTACTGTGCCCGAGTCAGCCAGTTAGCGAAACTGGCCCAGCTGTCCAACGCAGCGCCCGGCATCCACCAAGTCCACGACCCGGGTGCTTGGGCACTAACAACTCGCCTACTGCTGTTCCCTAAAACGGGGCAGCCTGAACGGAGCCTTGGCCGACCTTGCGGGGCCGGCCTTCCTCTTCTCTCCCTCGGCTCCTGCAGCCACTACGTTGGACTCCGTCATCTCGCCTCTGCATTAGCGTCCACCAAGCGTTGGTTGTGACACTTCCATTTGGCGGTCAAAAGAAACAATCCGTCCACAAGTCGCTCGTGATTACTCCTTTGTAAAAGAAAGAAAATGCGCCGCCCATTCGACATCTTCACCACACCTCTCCCCCTCCCGAGCATCTTATCCCACCTTGGGATAGTCTCATCACCCTCATCACATCCCTTCCATCCCCCCCC
>LUFD01003559.1:0-36762 GCA_003025255.1 Cordyceps pruinosa | reverse complement strand
GGGTAAATACAAACTCGGACAGGTTAACTATGTGGATCTGGGACAGGTTATGTGCAACCACCAATCGGGCGACTCATGCCTTGCCCTCTTCCACCGCCAGCCAACCAGCTTCGGCATCACCATGCTAGCGCTGTCGCCGAGTGCCACCATCGTGGCGGAGCAGCGCCCGGGGAGCACGCGACGGCTGGCGAGACCGCCACCACATGCTTTTCAAGCTGGCTGAATAAACCGAGCCGCCGGTCTGGAGGCTGGATTATGAGCTATTACACTTTGTGTCTTGGCATAGGCTTCGCAGAGGCCAAGGCTGCCTGGAAGGCGGCTTTGCATGAGCGACTTACACAGGCGAGTTGGCGGCCTCTCGCCAGCCAGCCCAAACTTGTTACTGTTGGCGGCCTCTCGCCAGCCAGCCCAAACTTAACCCTAGTAGATGCCACTGTGGCTTAATCTCCAAGAGCTCTCTCGTTCCACATGGTTTCACGTTTCTCGGGTGTTTCTCCAAGGACGGCTCTTGATTTACTATCTTCCTGGATTTTTGTCTTCTTCCCTACCTCGACTGCCAGGCGGAATTCTCGACACAATCTGAATACCGTCCTTCTACGTGACGAAAGGAGGTCCCTGCATGCGATATCACAAAGACAGCAAATGAGAGAAGCAGAGAATAGAGATAAGAAATGCTCCCCTGTTTGCAATGTCATTTATTAAAATCTACCGCGTTACGTCGCAGCCTAGTATTTTGCAAATGTTCAAGATACAGAGCTGCGTGGAACATGTTGGATTTGGACATCGCTTAACCCAACCGAAGAGAGCGACAATGAGAACAAGGAAAATGATCATGGATGGTAAGGCAGTGCTAGTAAGATAGTACTACGCACTTTCGTATCCTGTCATTTCTAAGGGCGATGCTCATGCTTTTATTAGCTCTTACCTCTATTCTCTCATAACCGCCGAAATAGTTGTCTCCTTCACGATGCCTACAGTGATCTGATAGGGGTCTAACGGGTCGCCTGGGGCTTGTGCTCAATGCTCAAAGCTCGGAGCAACGTCGTAAACCATGTTTCTTTTATACTTCACAGAACTCATGCCATCGAATCCTCGCACTCGGTAACAGTCAGTAAGCAGTAGTATTCGGATTTGCCGTCATTGGCTTTCTCCCATGGCGGCACTTCGACTCTTGACAGCAAGTGGAGCATGTCAAACCAGCTATGAAAGGGCGCGATGTGCTTGAGCGGCGTTTGCGCCATCTGTATCTTTTCTCCGCGAAACACCAGACAGCTCCGTGGACAGACCAAGTGGACAAGTCAAGATGGAGCATACCTTCGAGCGCCTCATCAGGTTTGAAGCCGACGATGGCACTACCCTGTGTGGCGATGTCACGGATGCTTCGGCGCTTTCCAACCTGGTCGGCGCCACCGTCAGTGTCTTGGATGGCAATCTCGAGAGCGGCTTCATCCGGACCACGCGGACGGCCGCTATAAAGAGGGTACGAACCGAGTGCCCGAAGTAGGCTGCATCATCCAGCTAATCAGCCGCCCAGGTCCTCGCTCCGCTCCCGGCCGTGCACTACTTCATCTGCATCGGCCTCAACTACAAGAAGCACGCCGAGGAAGCGAATGTACGCATCAAATGGTATAGTCGGTCGCTTCCACTCTCTGACATTCCCCTCATGTAGCTCTCGGTCGCCGCGAACCCCGTCATCTTCGCCAAACCGCCCGACGCCCTTGCCGGACCAGACGAGGCCATACGGATCCATCCCATCGCGCAGTCGCAGCTCGACTATGAAGGCGAGCTCGGCGTCATCATCGGCCGCGACGCCAAGGACGTGTCCGAGGCGGACGCGCTCGACTACGTGCTCGGCTACGCCAACTCCAACGACGTCTCGGCGCGCAACTTCCAGATGCCGGCCGGCGTCTCCGGCGGCCAGTTTTCGTTCTGCAAGTCCTTTGACGGGTTCGCGCCCGTCGGGCCCGTCATTGCCTCGCCCAGGACCGTCCCCGACCCGCAGGCCCTCGCGCTGGTGACCCGCGTCAACGGCGAGCAGAGGCAGGCGTCGACGACCGCCGACATGATCTGGTCCGTCCGGCAGCTCATCTCGTTTGCGTCGCAGGGCACCACGCTGAGGAAGGGAACGCTGCTCATGACGGGCACGCCGTCCGGCGTCGGGCTGTTCATGGACCCCAAGACATTTCTGAAGGATGGCGATGTGGTCGAGATTAGCTTCGATGGGCTGGGAACGTTGCGCAACACCATGCAGTTCCAGCGCGGGTAGATTAGACATGGTAGATCTCTGGAGCATCGCGTAGGCTATATCGGCGAACACCGCATCTCGCTTCAATTCCCACCTGCAGTTAGATAGCCGCCCCCTGTCTGCCTTTCATCGGCAGTTGATGTGCCCTAGTCTGATTGCGTGGCTTATGACATATTCATCTCTCGAAGGGTAACTGCCTGCCAGAAGAAGCAGGCCGCCTAACGTATCAAAAAGCATGAGACCGTGAGAGTCACACCATATAACCTTCAATGTGGCAGTGCGCTGTATTCGCTAGTCAACTCAACAGAAGGACTAAACTATGTAGAGCCTACTCAGTTATCACGGCAGTTCATGGTCTCATAGTGGACGGACCTTGTCTCTCCCAAGTCCCCGCACTCGAAGCGAGACGCAACTTCATCGGTATTCGCAGCACCAGCTAAAATATCCCTGCCAGCGCCACGATCCTGCCGGCGCTCAGCTAGCAATCGACGCAGGTCACGGGAGACTCACGCGAGCCTGGGCAGAGGCATCCTTGAGGAGCATCGATGACAACGGGCCTTCCCAGGAGTAGAGCCGGGATATCCCTTGCCCTTACGCTATCTGAACCCCTGTGCCGCTTTTGCCTTTCGGTAGGATTAATGCTGTCTCATGCTTGGGACACTATGCCGTTCCCGACACCAAGCCGATGAACTGCCAAGTTTAGGAGTTGCTCCTCTTCATCCAACCTGGAGAATCACTTCTTGCTTTCCCCAGCCCCCAGGCATTACTCAGTTCACCAGCCTAGCTTGTGCTTAGACGTCCTGGCACCGTTCTATTGCACTAGTAAGTTGCTAGCTTTGTATTCCCCCGCGTCATCGCGCGCAACTCGTCGGGAGGATGGTGTCTCTAACGACTAGTTGGTGCGTCTCAGATGCCAGCCATTCCGAGTCATCGGCGTATTGGCTCGAGGAACCCAAGTCAGTGCGCGTCCACCGTCTGGACTCCATGCCCCCTGTAACGACGTGGCGCCGGCATCCTGTCAAATATGATCAAGGTGCACTGACTCTGTGGCGGATACTATGTTACGGCGACCTTGGATTGGTATCGTGCTCATCAAGCGTCAGTATCCCATTACCAGAGGAGGTAGAAGTCGCCCCAGCAATCCTCCCAGCCCGTTTTCTTGGTGAGCCAGAATGTCTGGAGCCGCTCGATTGTGTGCGCCGCAATGCCATACGCCAGGACGTCGGAATCAATCCGCACGAGCATGTCAAAAAGTAGCTTTCGGCTCGAATCTGGGCCATCGGCAACGGCAACACCCGCCACAGCCGAAGGCCAGGTCATGACGCTCAAGCATTTTGGCGACTTTAGCGTCTTTTGCATGAGCCTGATGATCTCCGCAGTGGCTGTCGTCTTGTCAGGCCAGTTGGGCACACTGGCGTCCACATGTTCAAGCCCGAGCGACAAGATGCCGTATAAGCTAGTGGCGAGCTGGAAGATCCTCGCGACCAGGACCACCTCTGGCGTGTTTGGGATGTCGAACTCGGCCGTGTCCTTCCATTTTTCGGGGTTAAAAGCGTTGATGCGCTCAAAGGCGGCGTTCGTCTCCGGCAAGACGGCGCCAATCTTGCTGCTGGATGCCGCAAATCGGAGGCGGTTGATGGCCGCAATCTCGGCGAACAGCGCCTTGGGGCATGGGAAGGGAGAGAAACACGTCGTGCCGAAAAGATTTACAAGCTCGGCGTCCTCAAACTCATATATGCTACACAGCTGCTTGTCGATCCTAGATACACTGTTGCCGATAACCGCGTTGCTGGAAAAGAGGTTTAGTGCTGGGTATCACGAGAGATTCAGTCCATACCAGAGGAGACTCACACTGTCATGGATCGCAACATGTCGACAAAGACGGGATTCTCTTTCGGTATGCGTTTCGGGATGCCAAACATGTTTAAAAGCGCGAAATATCCGTCAAAGTGAGCGCGCCAACCGTCCAGGCATAAAATGTGCTAACGAAGAGTCAGCATTCACATCCACGGTCATGGGCACGCCGGTGGACGTGCCTCGGCCTCCATCAAATCGCATATTCTCTCGAATATTCGTTTCTTCATCAAATATGCCAGAAAGTCGCCCTCTACATGTGTAAGATCGTAGTTGAGTTGCCGCAAGTGATTCTGGATGAGGTCGTAAAACTTCAACCACAGCTCTCGTGTCCCGTGGACCGTGCTTGGGCTG
Organism: Cordyceps pruinosa; assembly: GCA_003025255.1. Classification (NCBI taxonomy): domain Eukaryota; kingdom Fungi; phylum Ascomycota; class Sordariomycetes; order Hypocreales; family Cordycipitaceae; genus Cordyceps; species Cordyceps pruinosa. The sequence goes on along the minus strand of LUFD01003559.1, from coordinate 32,309 downwards.
AGGGCAGTCCGTTGGCAGCAGGACACCCACACAATTCTATCGGCAATGACGCGCGCGAGGAACGACTCCGAGTTCACGGAGCCGGGGTAGGCTGCCAGGGAGACGACCGCAGCGGGCCGTGTGGCCATGACGTCCATGGCAACGCTGTGTGGTATAATATAAAGACCGACTGGAGGCGCGCTCGACAGCAAGCCTAGTGTCAGTCCCAATAGCCAAAGCAAGTGTATGCGCGGCAACCTACGGTACTCGAATGCCTCCACCACGTCCCATCCGTCGGGCGCAATCTCCCAGCCTCGGTGGTTGGTCGGCCGCACGCTCCGCGGCGCGGTGTCCCGGAGCCGCGGGATGACCACGGCCAAGTTCCTGACCACCTCGGTCGCCTGCGCCGAGTCCTGGTAGTAGGGGCCGCCGCAGTAGCGTCTCGTGGCCACGCAGTTGCCGCAGATGGGCTTGGCCTCGTCACATCGCACCTTGCGCCGGCGGCAGGTCACGCAGCCCGTCTTGCCCCGGGGGGCCCAGCGCTTGACACGCTTGGTCTCCTCGACGGCGCTGGCGGGCGCCTTGCCGCCCGGCTTGCGGATGGCCAATTTCACCATTGGGCACGAGGGATCACACCGGGCGAGTGTAGTTGGAGAGCGGGGAAATTTCTCGGCCGGCCGCAGCGTGACGCAGGCCAAAAAAAGGTGCTACACATTCGCTATGTACACGTGCCTTTAGTGCCCAGTTCATCGGTGCTGCTTACAGCTGGCCTGCGCATCACAGCCTTGCGTGGTAAGGCTGTGATCAGCTCGCAAACATGACGGAGAGTTTAATCCCACTCTCGTCTCTATAAAGAATGCATGTGTCCGAGAGGGATAGCGGAGGAGCGAAAGACGTCGTGACAAGGAAGAAGTAGCGGACTACTACGGGGCTTGCGTCGAGGTAAACTACCAAAGCTCGAAACCGAGAAACAGGGAACCTGTATGCCAGATCTTGACCGGGTAACTACTTGCAACGTCACGCTAGCACGCTGGGAGGTGGCCTGGTCGCTTCTATTAAAATCAGCTCATGTCGGCGGCCTGATGGGCACTGCCGCCTTTACCCAAGGCGCTCCGCACGGTCGTCTCCAATGGACTATAGACAGGGCTATTGACTGTCTCCTGCGACCTTTGCTGTGGCGCGGTGGATCGTCTCGCACCGAGCCTGCCTAGATGTGTCTTACACACAGACTGCCGGGACCATCCCCGGCGTCCCGTCGCCAACGTCGATCATTTCTGATGAGCCCCTTCTCCACCCCCGGTGCCAGAAACAGGCCTTGTCGCTGTTACAGCCGTTGCCTAATTTCGTGCCAACTAGGCTGTATTCTTGTTGCGCACGGATTGCTAGCTGCAGGTTTGGCATTCCTTCTGATGGGAACCCATCCGCCATGACTAGCCACCACATCAGCGTGACCAGACAACATCGCCTACCCATGGAAGTGGTCTGGTTTAGAGAGCTAAAAGCCCAAGCTATAGAGAAAGGTCTCTACATGAGTTTGTCATAGCACAGAGAATTGGCCGAAAAAACCACTCGATTCGGTTACCATCTGCCAACTGCTTTGCTCCCTTGTACACAGGCCCGGATCCCTGCCGTCCCTCCCTTGAATGTCTCGTTTCTTGGGGGCGAGCAGGGGAGGTCCGGCGATGCTACGAAGTCATGTTATTTGGTTCACGTTCCCGGCCGTTCGGCTAGCGGGCCCTGCATATATCTTCATCCAATGAGCCCATCCCTGGTACAGTTGGTCGATGTAATACTTCTACCCCTCGACCCGCCACCCCATGCAAGCCTTCGCCCGGGTATATCATCCCGTCTTTCAAATCGTGCTTTCCTGTCGTCCGCATCTTCCGCCACACGCCTCGTGTCTCTTATGGAGCCTACACGTAGAGACCTGCTCGCCTCAACATTCACATGATGCCGGCTGTTGTTGGGGGCAGTGCACTTGGCCCAGTCCTGGCCGTCCCTACGACGACAACGTTGCCGTACTCGACTGTGTACAGTCGTGCCGAGAGTATAGAAGCGGAATGGCCTCGCTGCGCAGTAAGTAGATTGACGTAAACCGGGCCTGGTTCTACCAGCTGACCGATCCAGGTACCGTGTATGCGACAGCATTGTGCCTCGCTGGACAGCGCCTGCCTGTGCGAAATAGAGACAAAAAGTACAATCGACCACTGCGTCCTGCGAAAATGCGGAATGCCAGAGGCCATATGTATGCCTAAAGATGCCTTCCATGTATACACGTCTAACCCCCCAACAGTTGCGAGAAACATCACTGAAACGACATGCCATACGCCGGTCCGCAGTCGCACTTCGCAGCTCAGAACCATGACTATTGCCATGACACCGGTCTCGGTCTTATTTGTTTCTTTGAGAATAACGTACAAGCAATTTTTCAGCGCCTCAAAACGATTAGACAACGAAGAATGGACCTTGATGGGCGCCATCGTTGTTGGTATTGCCACTCTTGGAGTCACTCTATTCGGGGTCACCGCGAACGGCATGGGCGCCGACGTCTGGGGCCTTGATCTCGCCACCCTTGTTGCTTTTCGGCGATTTTTTGTCGTCATTGAAATCTGCTACGTCGTTTTGATGGTCCTGATGAAGGTGACATATGCTTTTTTCTATCTCAAAATTTTCCTCGGGCGACGCATCGCCGCCTTGATATGGGCGACCATCATCTTCCATGTCGTCTTCACCATCATTTCCACAATAGTCATCATCTTCCAATGTGTACCGATCAAGTACCAGTGGGACAAGTTCTACCACATCAATGACGACGCAGTATCTGGGCGCTGCATTAACATCAATGCAACCGGTTGGGTGAACGGTGTTTTCAGCGTCGTGTCAGACCTTTGGCTGCTGGCGCTTCCCATGAGCCAGCTGCACAAGTTGAATCTGCACTGGAAGAAAAAGATCGGAGCTGCATTAATGTTCATGACCGGTGCTAGGTGAGCGTCGAAATCTCGCAGACAAAAGAGCCGCGGCTGAACCTGCTAATTCGGCCTGTAGTGTCACGGTTGTGTCATTCCTCCGTCTGGCGTCGGTTCGAAACTACGCTTCCACATCGAATCCAACCTGGGATCAGTGGGAACTCATGTACTGGTCTACAGTTGAAATTCATGTTGGGTTTCTCTGCACTAGTTTGCCCACAATGCGACTCTTCCTCGTTCGGTTGGCGCCGCGGGTATTCGGGTCTGAATCGAGCAATCCCCAGTACGTTGCACATGGCATCAATTCTCGCCGCGGGCGAGACGGGGAAACGTACAAGAGGCTAACTAGGTCCCGATATAGGATCTCGTTAAATCGGGTCTCTTCCTTGCGGACACTCCATACAGGGCAATACGAGGAGCTTGAACCAGCACCTCAGCCGAAACGCTCGCCCGCTACAGTACCGACGCCGCCCCGATCAACGGTAGCGCATCCAGAACCGGGTCCTATACAAGTCGCGCTATGAAGAAAGTGAAAGCGCGCCCACTGCTGCACTGTATAGGTTCGAGGGGCGACGAAGCGAAACAGAACGGCGGCTGGCTATGAAGCCCAGTGGCTGGAGAAGCAGCGCGCCGTGATCCCGGGCCCAAAATGTCGACGAACTCGGGGCCATCGCTGAAAGCGTCGCCAGGAGGCACAAACCAACAAATTTACAGATAATATAGGATACCCAAGATACCCACATATACCGCAATATAATATAGCACAAGGTAACAGAACGGCTGTCTAACAATCCACGCGCCGCACTTCCTCGCGGCTGTTTCAGTCACGAAATCAAGATCCAAGAATGCGATTGTTCTTCTTCACTCGTTGTTTTATGCCTATTCAGCAGTCAACGAACGTACCCTCATAGGCCTCTGATGACGTTCAAGCAGTGTCTCGCGAACGAGGTCGCAAGCAGCAGAGTGTGCGGGCCGCTGATGGAGACGCGGATCGTCACTTGACGACAGCCGGCGAGGGACCAGTTGACGAGAGACCACTAACCGCAACGGCTGTATGTGGTGACCTATATTTTAACAGCTCGACCCTTGGTCGATGGCGCTGCGTCTAATACGTGTGGTTGGAGGCGCCGCATCATGACTCGTTGTGGGCAGGTCTGATGCCGCGTAGCGTCCGGGATGTGAAAGCAAACAGTACAAGAACAATAAGAGGTCTCTTAACAGGCATGTAATTCGTTTGATCTGCCTTTCAAGGAAAGTATACTTCTTTTTACCGATGTAGTACGCTGCGCGGATGGCACGATCCCCACCTCTCTCCTCGCCACAATCGGGTGTTGCTCAGTATGAAGCAATTCGGAACATGGCCTTTTCTGCGTGCGGCGAGTAAACATACATCAGCTTGCCTATAACCGCCATCTCTCCCATTGGTGAAGCCTTCCAGCTACTGGTGGCTTCGGTCCATCGCTCATTCATCTCTCTGCCACATGGCTCCCGCCTTCCCATTCCAGTGGCAGGCAGTGGGCACTTCCCACGCAAGACAAATGCGAGGTCTTTCCCCACTGCATCAGCATCAATCTACACATTTCTACAACATGAAAACAAGCAACTATATTTCAGCTTGGCTCCTGTCGGCGGCGGGACAGCTTGTCCTGGCCCAGCTGGTCATCCCACCCGGCCTACCAAGCACGGCATCCAATTTCCGGCTGCGCGCGCACTCGACCACCGCGAACAGCACCGTGAGATCGCGCATCGAAAACTGGGCGCTGGCAACATTCGCCCAGAGCGACTGCGACCTGGTCGGCGCCCTTGTCCACGACGTCGTCTCCGGCCAGACGTTCTTCGTCAACGGCGAGTCGGGGACCATCCAGTCCGAGCACCACCAGAAGCGGCGGATACTGACGCTCGAGGAAACCCAGACCGGGCGCAAGACGTTGAAGCTCGAGTGCGGCGAGCAAGCCATTTCGCAGGTGGGCGTCGGCTTCCGCGGCTCCGCGCCGGTGCTGGCCCTGACGCGCGACGCCGACTCCCAGTTCTACGCCTGCGAGGACGAAGCCGGCGCGGTCGGCGTCTGGTACAGGGAGTCCGACAAGGAGGCGTTGCGCCCGGGATGCATCGACATTGAGCTGCTGCTCGAGTGCGCAGCTGGGCCCGACCATGGAGCGACGGAGCTCGCTGTTTGCTGCGCGCGGGTGAAGGATGGTGATTGCTTGCCGAAGTAAAAGTGCGGAGAACAGTCAGGCGAACGCAACAAAATTGAAAAGAGTCATAGGCAGCGCAGAGCATATTATGAATTACGAAAATTATAATTCTATGTTCCAGTGCTTGTGCAGGCTGGCCCAGCCCTTGCTCTCGTTGATCCAGAAGATCTGTCTATGTTAGTTCCTCGCCAGAGGCATATGATGGCTTCTGCTCTGCCACAACGCGGTCTGCGAAGAAATAGCGGCATGCCTCCACTGTTGCACCAGGTAGAGGTGTCCCCTTTGCTTTGCTCGCTATGAAGAGCTATAGTTGGGCGTGGATCGGAGTGTAGATGTGGTCGCTCGAGTTCTTATCGATGGTAGGGCTTTATGAAGTTCGCTCCCCAGCGGTTTTCGATCGAGTTTCGGGCTCGATGTTGCATCAATACGTGTAAACAACGATATATTGAAGGATACAATCTAGGGTTCCCGGTGGTCAGTCTCTAGAAGGGGATATGTGAGAGCAAGCGTGGCGTACCTGGTATTACAACTAGCCCATTTCCTCCACACGCATGTCCTTGTTTGGCCCGTTCTTGGCCGAAGCTGTAGAATTCCGGCCTTCCAGTTCGTAGCTGTTGTTCGTAGCTGTTGTTCGTAGCGGTTGTTTGTAGCCTGATTCCAAGTTAAGCTGCACTTAGGAGCCAATGAGATCAGCGACATTCATCGGCATCTCGTCGATCTGCGTCGAGTAGTATACTATCGTGCCTGTTAGCTTTTGCATTACCAATAATTGCCCAACTCTGGGACGTACACTCGATGTCGCGAAGAATTCGAACATCATCAGTGGTAACAAAGTTGATCGCAACACCCTTGCGGCCAAAACGACCGCTACGACCAATGCGATGGATGTAGTTCTCGCGGTTGCTGGGCAGGTCATAGTTGATAACCAAGCTGACTTGCTGCACATCGATACCACGAGCCCAGACGTCGGTAGAGATCAAAACGCGGCTGTTGCCCTGGCGGAAGTCTTGCATAATGCTGTCTCGTTCCTTCTGGGGCATTTCGCCGTGCATGCTGCTGACGGTAAAGTTGGCCTCACGCATCTTGTCGGTAAGCCAGTCAACTTTGCGACGAGTGTTGCAGAAGATGACGGCCTGGGTGATGGTGAGGGTGTCGTAAAGATCGCAAAGGGTATCAAACTTCCAGTCCTCTTTCTCGACAGCGATGAAGTACTGCTTCAGACCCTCCAGGGTCAATTCGTCACGCTTGACAAGGATGCGGACGGGGTCGGTCATAAACTTGGTTGTCATGTCTAGCACATCGTATGGGAGCGTGGCGCTCACCACAACGACCTGGGTTGCTGGGGGAAGATGGCGGTATACGTCGTAAATCTGCTCTCGGAACCCCTTGTTAAGAAGTTCGTCAGCTTCATCGAGCACCAGCATCTTGATATGGCGAGTTCGCAGATGGCGTCTGCGAATCATATCGGCGACTCGGCCAGGGGTGCCAGACACAATGTGCTGGCCGTAGTCGAGCTTGCGAATATCCTCCCCAACATTCGTGCCGCCGATGCAGGCATGGCACTGCACGTTCATGTAATCACCGAGGGCCATGACAACGGACTGGATTTGTGTTGCAAGTTCCCTCGTGGGTGAGAGGACGAGAGCCTGCGACTCGCGAACAGCGGTGTCGATGACCTGCAGCATGCTGATCGAGAAGGTTGCGGTTTTACCCGTGCCGGACTGGGCCTGCGCGATGGTGTCGCGACCCTTGCAGACCTGAACGATGGCTCGTGATTGAACGGCAGAGGGCGATTCGTAGCCGTAGGCATAGATGCCGCGAAGAAGATTTTCTACCAACTTGAGTTAGCAAGCGTGTGTCTGTGTTTGCGACAAAGCGGTAAGAGGCACACCCTTCAGCGACATGGACTCAAAGGTAGGATGAACAGTGACCTCCTTGGAAGTCGAGAACTCCATCTTCTCGTCCGCATTGCGGTCAATTCCCGCGGGACCGTCGGCCATAGTTGCGGTCGTTGTGGTCAAGAGAGTATGATGGGATGGGAAAAATCGAGGTCGAAGCTGTCGCATAGGAAGATTAGTGCAGTATTCCACTGGCTCCAGGGGGCGGTTCTGATTCGCCCTACCGCGTTTTATGTGGGGCCATCACTCTCTGCGACCAATCCCTCAAGGCAGGCGTCGTCAGGTTGCAACTTCAACTACAGAAATGCTACACCGCACTGGAATGGTCGAGGTACACGAAGAGAATCGTTTTCCCATATCGGCGGAAGCTTTACAACAGCCTTCTTACAAAAAGTATCGGAACCGTTTGTTCTCCCAATCCGTCTCATCCAACCCCGCGCGGACTAGGTGTTCCGATGTGCCTTCAGCACTTGCCACCTCCGGATCTATGAATACTCCCTGCGCCCGATCTCTTCGGTTATTATCCCACGCCATGTACTGCCTCAAAACTACCATGGAAACACAGGCAAGTATCATGCAGATCATGATTGCCTGAAATGCCGTTTGGAATCTCGGCGCCTCCTTGGTGATGAACAGTTGAGGGCCTGCAATATTGCCCGCACAATAGCCAATGAAGAGGATAGCCAGCACGGTCGTCTTCTTGGTATAACCCGCAATGTCCGAGCCGATGATGGAAAGTGATAATGGAAAACCGGCGGCATATGCAGGAAATAACCACATTCCTCCTAACCTTGTCCACCGCTGCGAGGTAGGGCTTGCATACACCATGACGCAGCCGACCAAGGCAATCAGCTGCAGGCCGGCAGCTACTATGCACCTGGAATACTTGAAATTATGCGCCAGATAGGTTCCTGCGAGAACAAAGAACAATCCAAACGCAGAGCCAGGCATTCCAAGTAGCAGTGTGGTGAATGTATCGAAGCCGAACCCCTGGATGATGATGCCATTGAACGAAGTGTATCCACCGTTGGGGAGAGAGCTGCATACTGTGTATATGCATAGCAGCCAGGTTTTTGGGTCACGGAGGGCCTCGAGAAACTGGTTGCGCTTCCAATCGCGGGTCTTAAAGCTATGCGTCTGTTGCTGTGGGCGGCGAAGCGCATAGGTACGTTCTTCTTCAGTGAGAAAACGCGCATTCAGAGGTGAGTCCGGAAGAAAGACCAGCAGCACAATGCCCCAGACAAAAGTGACGAGGCCAAAAATAATGAACAGCCAGCGCCAGGCGGCGAGGCTAGTCTTGATGTGGCCGATGGCATAGGCCAACAAGCCGCCAAAGATGGCGGCGGTCGTATTGCCAGCAAACCATATTCCGTGGCGCGCAGCATGTTCAGAAGGCTCGTACCAGAGACCTGTTACCAAGGAGAAACCAGGCGAGATGGATGCCTCGAATACCCCGAGCAAGAATCGCAGGGCCATCAAGTTCCCAAAGCCCGTCGCAGCACCGTGGCAGCCGAGTACAACGGCCCAGATAAGCACGCAAGCGGCCAGGAACTTTCCAAGCGGGAACTTGATGAACGCAAGCGAGGCCGGGTACGACGCGATCAAATATCCAAAATAGAATATGGACGAAACCCAGGAATAATCAGTGCCATGGAGATTCTGTCGATTAGTTAGCTTACTGAAGACGGGTATCAAGCAGGGCCAAAGTGCAAACTCACCGTGTTTTTCTGAATGCCAAGAATCGCTGTGTAGCCAAGTGACGTCTTGTCGAAGAATTGCAATGCGTATGATATAAGAAGCAGGGGCATAAGACTGCGCCATGAATGGTGAGCCAACGCCGCATCCATTTATTTGTTCCGTGACCAAAGGGATCAACTCACTGTCTGTCGATTTTTCGAACCAACGTCTTCTCTTCTGCAGTCGTCAACACTGGTGCATCGACGCTTTCCATCTTGCTGTCAGACAGCGAGAGAGTCTGGACGGCAGGCTCTCCCGTCTCTGTTTTGGTCATATTTTCGAGGTGGGAGGCCATGTTGAGAAAACGACCGTGAATAGACAATTATGTGTATAAGACGATATCCCGGCTGCTATTCAATAAAAAGAGCAGTATTTAAAGGTGCTTTTATACTCTCGGTCACCTTCTATTATCATCCAAGTCCCACCTCGCGGGGTACTCCGGATTTACGCCACCCATGCTCGCGCACCGCGGCTTGGAGATATGGAAACATGGAAGACAATCTAGCCGACGAGGCGTATGGCTATCATGGGCAACAGCGTTATATGATATGAATCGGTAACTGAGAACCCAAATGCCGTTCTGTGTGCCGTGTAAGATAGACCAATTCGAAGCCTCAGCTGAGTACACTAGCTCTAAGCCACAACAGGTCGCGTCGCTATTTGAGATATTGCTTCTTGATAATTGGCCACCAGTAGCCGATCGGTTCCCTGAACCAATATCTCCACAAAACTCTAGGTTCAAGTCCGGGGGTCACTGGACTTGCCGTGTTCTCCCAATTTCCGGGGAACCTTGCTCGTTTTACATTTAATCCTCTTTCATATTCAGATGTATTGATTCTAAGTATATGGGCTCCCTACAGTAGACGTATGCAGAACCAGGCCATGCACCACGCACGATCAAGAAAAGGTATGCACCAATGCAGTCATCTCGATCATCCACTTTCCCCGCTTCGGCCGCTGTGCGTTAAGCTATGGCAGCTAATGAACGAGTGGTTGGTAGGCTGCCTGACCTGTCGGTCAAAGAAGGTCAAATGCGACGAGCAATACCCAAGATGCCGTCGCTGCCACCGGCTCGAGCTGAAATGTGACTGGGCAAATCCAAGCGGCAGATCGCGGCCGGCAAAGTCAAGACCGAAACCCAGACCCGAGTTTCCGAAAATTCTCCCCAGAAGTCTTCTAAGGGCTGCCGACTCGCGACATGACCAACATGATGTACTGGATACATGGCCCCTACCAATAGAAATCTCCACGCTCGGTCCGGGACTTGCGGACGAAAACCATGGAGCACGGCTAGCAGGCTCCTCGAACGACATAGCCATTTCGACTTTCTATGACTCGAGCTTTGCTCCAGCTTGGGGGGAGTGGCGTCACGAGTTGGGCATTTTCGGTGACTTCCTTGATTCGGGCAGCTCTACTGCATCTGCAGAGACAGATACCTGTCCCTCTGGTGCGCTCGAGGGCGCAATATTGTGGTAAGCCAAGTATGGAGGCCTCTTTACAGGGACAGACTGCTAATTAGGTGGTGTCATAGCCCCCCTCACGATGCGCATAGTATGATACAAGTACACTGGCCATTGCAATCTATAGATCCGATGATCACCCCAAACCTCGGTGCTTCCTGGCAGAACATGGTACTCTCACGAGAATTTCCGCAGACTGGGAAAGAAGCCGATGCTCTCCAATACTACACTAGCCTATACCCAACCATGACAATCTCGAAAAACGTACGCTGGTCGAGCTACATGATCATGCTTCGCCACAGCTCACAAGAGCCCATGGCTATGCATCTACTCATTGCCGCATCCCTCATGGACCTAGCGACTTCACATGATAACAATATCGACATGTGTTGCGCTGCGCAGGCGCACGCAAAAGCCGGGACATTATTGCTTCAAGCGGCCATGCATCCCAACGCAAACCATGACCCTGTCAGCGTCATCATTGCCTCATTTTTCTTATACCAATACATGTCAGTGGCGCAGGAGATTGACCCAATGGATATGAAGCAGTGGACCGAAAGCGTATCAAACTACATCAAAAGAAATGGTTTAGAAAGTTTGTGTACTGGCACCAGGTCAGCAACGACAAAGACTCTTACCAGACACGATGGAGCGCGGCTGGCTATAACGGAACCGAAAAAGGCTCACATGGCGCGCTTAATGATATGGACTTTCTACGAGGATATTTTTGCCAGCATCAGAGGGTATGGAGGTTCCCTGGCACGTCACTTGTGTGAGAAACCAGAGCAGGCTCGCGAAATTTACCAGTACTCGTGCGCAGAACTGGAGACTGCTTGGGGTGAAGACTACCCTGAGCGAGAGATCCTCGACGATGTCGAAAACGCCCCTATTATTAGATTCCTGTACGATGTCATATCGCTCTACGCCGAGGTCAACAGAGTTGTTAATTCGTCACCACTGTCGGCTGAAGGCAAAGCCAAGGTATTGGACAAGATTGAAGAGCTTGAAGTTGTGAGTCAATTCGCTATAAATGGAACATCATAGATCGTGTACTAATACTGTCGTGTTAGCGCTCACGATCATTGATACGGCTTACCACCATTAATGTGCAGCCTCGATCCCGCGTCATGCTCAATGCCGACTACATGGTGCCTTTCTTTTATGCGCTCAGAATATATTGCTTCCGGAGCTTTCTTTCGGATGAATGCCTGGATGTGCAAAGCCCTCCCGTTATTCAGTCTTGCGTCACTTCTATCCTACAGCTGGCACAGCGGTCTCTTGCGCGTGGTCCTTTAGACCCCATGCGGGCTCGCTTCCAGTGGCCACTATTTATGGCTGGGATAGAGACGACTGACAGCATTCACAAGGAGTGGGTTCAATCCAAATTGAAGACGGCAAAGATGGCCATGGCCTTTCAAGCGATCGTATGTTTGGAAGAGGAGACACGGAGGAGGATACCCATGGCTAACCTTAGGCAAATATTAAGCACCAGAGATAGTATGCTCAGCATGTGAGTAACGCAGTAGCCTAGAAATAAAATGGTTTCGCTTTAAACTTGGGGAATGGCCTATATCAATGGCGGAAGCCTCAGGTCGTGAGGGAAACTAGACCGGCGACCCTCGTTAGTACCTCCGGGTCTTTTTTGTCGGTCTACGACCGAACTATTCAATACAATTCAAATGACCCCACATGAGCCCGAGATGCAATGGCTTATGCCTGGGCGTCGGCTCGACAGCCAATTAGGTTCCGTCGCCTAGGTGCAAGTGAATGGCTGTGCCATAACAGGCCGAGCCGAGGAAAGTGACATTCTCGAAAGATGTAAGGATCAATTTCAGTAGTGGAAATACACACATATATATAGCTTTGTCTTCCTAACCGAGAACTGATTTGTCTGTACAGTAAGCATTGGTGTAGCCTCAATCAACCACGCGACAAGACATCCATCTCTCAATCATCTCTAATTTACTTGTCCTCGACATCATGAGACTCAATAGCGATTCGCTTCCCATTCGCGAAGCAGCCGTGGCAGGGGCTCCGGGAGCCACTTCCGAGAAGAAGCCTACAGTCGCAGGGCAAGACACAGCCCTTCGCGCCATCGACGGGTATGATAGAGAACTACGAGAAATCAACAAAAAGGTAGCGGTTGCGTTTCAAGATTCAAGGTACACGTGTAGCTAAACTTGGAAACAGATATTTGAAAACCCGGAGCTGGCATATGAAGAGTTCCAGGCGCATGATAACATTGTGGCTCTCCTCCGCTCGCTTGAGTTCGAAGTGACGCCACACGCCTTTGGTGTGCAGACATCATTTTCATGCGAAGTTGGGCAGGGGGGACGCGTTGTCGTCTACAATGCCGAGTATGATGCGCTGCCTGGAATCGGGCATGCTTGCGGACATAATCTGATCGCCACGTCGTCAATTGCCTCCTTTCTCGGTGTTGCCGCGGCGCTGAGATCGTCGAAGGCGCCGGGACGTGTGCGACTGTATGGCACCCCTGCGGAGGAGGGCGGCGCCGGAAAGGTCCGCTTGATCGAGGCCGGCGCGTACAAGGACGTCGATGCTTGTCTGATGGTGCACCCAGGACCGCCCATGCCGCCGCCCAGAAGCCTGGCCGATCACGGCTGCTGCGCTCCCTCGGGCGTTGCGTACGCCAGGTCACTTGCGAACAAAAAGTTCAACGTCACGTTCACGGGACGGGAGGCTCACGCCGCGATGGCACCGTTTCAGGGAAGAAACGCGCTCGACGCTGTTGTGCTCGGCTACAACGGCGTCAGCATGCTGCGACAGCAGACGCGCCCTTTCGACAGGATACACTCCGTGATTCTGAACGGAGGAACACGTCCTAATGTCATCACCAGCTTCACCGAAACCCAATATTACGTGCGTAGTGACACGTTAAGGGAAGCCACCGCACTGGAAGGCAGGGTCAAGGCGTGCATGGATGGAGCAGCAACAGCCACGGAATGCAAAGTAGAGTACGACCCGTAAGTAAACGCGTGCCGTTCCACGAATCAATGCCGGATCCACGATACTGACGAAAACAGGGATGATGACTACGCGGATCTGCGTCCTAATCGCACAATCTGCTCCCTGTACGCAGACGCCATGGCGCTCCCCGACATCGACTCGCCCGTCGTGTGCGACTTTGAGCATGCACCGCCGTTGCCCGGCTCCACGGATCAGGGTAATGTCTCGTACGTGGTGCCCAGCTTCCATGGAGGCTTCGCCATTCCTTGCCCGCCCGGAGCCTATAACCATACCAAGGGGTTCACCGCCTGTGCTGGAACCGGCGAGGCCTATAAGCTCGCCATCGAGGCCTCCAAGGGCATGGCTGTCGCGGGGCTAGCAATTCTCAATGACGAGGCCGTAGCTTCAAAGATATGGGATGACTTCAAGGCCGACAGGGCCTTGGACGAGAGAGAGGCGCTGTAGAATATTGATTGCCGAAGAGATGACATATCTAGACGTAGAGTGGCAAATGACACAAATTGGACCAGTGAGCCTTGCGCTGCGACCGCGTAACATCGCATGCAAAGTCGTGAAGTGAATAGATATGGGAGAATATAGCGGAATAGCATCGAACTGTAGTCTAGACTGCATGGACTTCATTAATCCTCGAGCAAGTGATAGATTGAAGATCGTGAAGCCTGTGCCGAAACCATGGCTGCCTGTTCTTCGGGCCGGATATACTTCGGCGACCTAGCTCTGCCCGCTAACTTTGTCGCAAAGCTTCAGTGGTTCAATCTACTTCCATCCAAATCACTAATTTCAAGAGCGCAAATCCCGTTTCTTCGCGAGAATAAATCAAGGTTCAAAATCGAAGACCTGAGAAATTCTCCAAGCAGCCAAAATGCTCGTCCTCGAGGAGCAGCGGTACATTCAGGAAGACCTCGAGCGCCTGGAGCAGGCCATCGCCGAGCGCGTACGCGACGAACCAAAGCATGTAAGCATAAAGAGCGTGAAATTGGCACCCAAGATTTCCGCTAATGAGAATACCAGATTCGCGATCGGTTAAACCGAGATCATGAAGTCGCGCAACTCCTCGATCAGATCCAGTCTCAGTCCAAAGTTCTGCTAGACATCTACCAAGACCAAGATGGCAGCCGCGCGCAGGAAATCCAGCAAATTGGCACCGGCGACCCCTTTACAGAATTCTATAAGCAAGTGGAGGAAATACGCGACCACCACGCGCGGTATCCAAACGAGCAGGCAGAAAACTCGGAGCAGCGATATCGGTCTCGGCGGCCGGACGACTTTGATAGGCCCTCCATTATCGACACCATTTTTAGTGGCGAAGAAGCCTTCGGCCGATTTTTCGACCTAAATTCCTCGTACGATGCATACCTGAATCTTCCGAACGTCAAACGATCAAACTATCTACAATACCTCGAAATCTTTGACCACTTTACTCCTGGTCAGGGTGGATTGAAGAGAACCGAGAAGATGACGGATCAGTACTTCAGCTACGTTGGCGGTCTTTCGGATTATTTGGAAAGTTTTATGCGCCGGACACGGCCTCTCGAAAACATCGACAAGACATTAGCCGCCTTCGACGAGGATTTTGAGGCGCAGTGGGAAAAAGACGAGGTAGAAGGGTGGCAAAACAGTACCCCAGCAAACGGCGGCTCGAAAACCCTCAGCACTTCTAGCGCAGTATGGTGCGAGGACTGTGAAAAGGAGTTCAAAAACGAAAACGTATACAAGAATCATCTGACGGGTCGGAAACATATCAAGGCTGCCGAGCAAAGGAGCGCCAGACAGAGTGAACCCTCTGGTGGCGCCGCGACGACGAGTACCATATCCGCCGCGCGGCTCAAGGAACGCGCTATCGCTCAGCGTGAGCACCGCGTGAAACGTCTCGCGAGCGCCATGAGCACGGAGCGCAGCGACACGAGGGTCAACGTGGAGCGCAAGCAAGGCATGACAGAACGTGAGCGACAGCAAGAGCTTGAGACGCTCTTCAACGCTACCGAGGAACAGCGTCAGCCTGCCGGCGGAGACGAAGACGACGAAGACGACGACGACGAGAAAATCTACAACCCTCTAAAACTACCGCCGGGCTGGGACGGCAAGCCCATCCCCTACTGGCTCTATCGCCTGCACGGTCTCGGCGTCGAGCTGGAGTGCGAGATTTGCGGCAACTACGTGTACATGGGGAGACGGTCGTTTGACAAGCACTTCAACGAGGCGCGCCACATCTACGGCCTCAAGTGCCTCGGCATCAGCAACACGGCCCTGTTCCGAGACATCGTGGGCATCGAGGAGGCCCTGAAGCTGTGGGAGAAGATTCGGAAATCGGAAAAGAAGGCCAAGATGGACGAGGGCGGCGTCGTGCAGATGGAGGACGGGGAGGGCAATGTCATGCCGGAGAAGGTGTACTATGATTTGCAGAAGCAGGGGTTGCTGTAATGGCCTGTACAGTATTGTGGTGGGGGTACGGAGTACAACGGTGTGCCAATCTACAACTGCTTCTACCACTGCATTCCATGAAGTTAGATGACCATCGGCTCGGAAGGGCGCATCACCACAGAGTTCAGCGATCGGATAACGGGGGAGAGATGGCCAATGCTGGCAGTGGTACCTCATAATTGCTCTTGCTCCGTTGTGTTCTTAAATGAAGACCTTCGGCGCCCGTAACTTGGGAGGATGCTGGCAGGCTGACGGCGGGTAGCGGTTCGCTACAGCCACGGGTGGGAATGCATTCGCCATAGTCACAAGAGTATTCCAGGATAAGCTTTTTATTTCCTTTCTCGGAATCGCACATATTCGGTGTGCGCATGCATAATGAGTACGTAGCTGCGCATGAGGAGTTGCAAGGCCACCTGCCACGGCAGCTTCCATAGTAAATATCGAGACATGCATGAATCACCTCTCTTTTCTTAGACAATTGAAGCCTTGTTGACAATGAAGGGGGTTGGGCTGGAAATGAAAGCCACCCTCTGGCATTCCCTGCCCTGTAGGATTCCAAGTCACGTTCATGTCCTTGCTGTAAACAATGCATGTTTTATTTGACCGGCCTTGGCTTCGGCAGTTAACTCTAGCAGCGTGAATCATCACCCTTCGAGCGAGACGAGCCTACGCCCGCCCAACTGTCAGCTGCGGTCTCTAACATGCATGCTATCCTAGACATTTGGGGCGGTTCCATCGCCTGAACTGGTAGATGGCCGCTGTTATGATTTGCCTCCGCACCATGCAGCTTTCGGCAAGTGTTCAAGGATACACTGCTTTGGCGGCCCCTGCTGGAGGCAGTCACCCGTTGTGATCCCCCTGCAGCTCAGCACAATTTCAAGACCTATGACTGGTAATGGGGCGGATGCTTATGACGTGTTGTATTTTTCTCAAGAAATTCAGGCCTGTCGTTTCTATGTTAGGCAATTGGGGAGCCATGCAAACCGAGACAGTTGGTCGACCATCTGAGACCTATCCACCAACAGCCTTCTACAACTATGCTTGACATGTTGACTGTGCTAGAGCAGCTGAGGTTGAAAGGGCCCTTTCTACACCCATATTGACGGTGGATAGTGTTTAATCAGGCGACAAATAATCTTTCCGAGCTTATACTTTCTCGCTTACCCACCAATAGTTGAAGCCAATTCGCTGCATGTGCTTCTTCTGCTGACCTACCCTCTGAGTCAACGTACCGCAGGTGTGATGCTTGGCAGGTCTCTGATCACACGAACTGTTGGCGGCCTATTTTGAGGCAAAGTCTCAGGTTTATTGAACGTCAAGAATAACGCACACCGTGCAGCGGATAGCACGCGGGTGTGATCCGCCCACGCCTCACCACGGCCCCTGTTACAGATACGAGCACCGAGCCGTTCAAGGCGACCAGCCATGGTGGGCTGCCACGGCGCGCTAACAAGTTAACCATCAGGTTATGCCCCTTACTACTCTTCGCAGCGGCTGAATTCGGTTGTTTATACAACAGCGAAGAAAATCGTGTTGCTGCGTTGGTGTGCTGGACAGTGCGGCGACGGTACAGGCCTGCTTGGGATGCGGGTAAAGAAACCAAGTAAAATACGTAATATTCCTGTGTCAACAGCTGAAAGCGAGGCTCCCGTGGTATCCGGATCGGGCGGTTTTATGGCTTGCTGACTCGCTTACACCTGGATGGATGCAGCACACAAGGGAGGCATCGCTCGTGTCGGAAAGGACACTGCACCTCGCCAATATGCCTGCGGGCACCGAGTTTGTTTGCAAAAAAGAAAGCTAGCCGGGTGGCACAATTGTGCGGAAGAAGCTCCTCCTGTATGCCGTGTTCTGGTGCAAACCGGATTTCAAGGGTCTCAAGGCAGCAGTCGGAGAGCTCCCGGAAGCTAAGCAAATGCAAGTCATTGGCCAAAGAAAGGTTGCATAAAATTGGTAGAGAATTCCTCTGCGTGGATCTGGAAAAATGCCCGGCAGTTCTATCAATCCGAAGCGTTATATCACCGCGGCTCTGCACGACGATCCCGACTGAGCTACTTCAGGCGTTCCACGCATAAAGGCCAGGGTCATCATGGGGCTGGGCACTCGGAAGTCTTCCAGCCTCTATTTTGCAACTAGGACTGAAATCCTTGAATTAGTCTCTTATTTTAGTAATATGGAACTAACAATCCCTTTCCTTTTCGGAGCAGTTGTTGTGCAGATGCTCTGTTCAACACTAGACAATGCATTGTCGCCCAGCTTTGACTTGGCACAGACCAGCCTAAACCGAGGCGGGCAGCCTGCTGCAAGCCCTGTAGTTGGGCGCACTGGCGAGTTTAACTCTATCTAGTAGGTTTGCGACATGCTCGATCCAGCCCCAGCTGTGCGGACGCCCAACCAGGCAGATACCCGTCCCCCCCCCGCGGGCGACCACGTTCGCAAGGCGAGGCTGTTTTATAGAGCGAGGGCGATGATATAGATTCCGAGGCCCCGACGGCCCGCAAGGCGAAAGTCGCGGGCCACGGGTTCTGGGCCTGGGCCCTCGCATAATGCTGTTGGGCTGTGCGACCGCCCCCGGGCTGAAATATTGACCATGATGCGACCGTGTGGCGGCGAGCTGAGCCGGAGCTGTGCAGCACGACCGAAGATGGCCAGATTGGGGAGCTGCGCTGATTAGAATAAACATGCAAGGCTCGAAGAGGTGAGGAGGAGTTGCGGATATAAAAAAGCGTCCACGGTCCGTGGAGGGCACGTCTTGGACGGACCGATCTTGCAAGGCATCTGTACTTGGCTTGCGTATAGAATCATCCACCGAATATGCGTCTCAATGCTGTCTCCGTGCCGCTGGCACTTCTCTTCAACGCACGCAGCGTCCTCGCCGCTGGTGGGTGCAATTCCGACAACTGCGCCCGTGCCGTGACTGGCACTCGCCGCGGCGATGCCTTCGAGGCCACGGCCAAGGCGGATTGCAGCCGCTTCATGACCAAGACTGTGACCGGCAGTGTTGTGTAAGTGGCTGGTGTTGACCGCCCGATCCGCCGCCGGACAGCGACCCGAGACCATGGATGGCTACTAACAGTGTTATGCCTAGAACCGCGACAAACACTGTAACTGTTACTGGGGCTCCCAATCCTCCTATTGTTACCGTCCTCAAGCGCGATGTCGCCGTTCCGTCCTATGCTTCCGCCTGCTCCGGCACCAGCCGCTACTCCAGCGCGTGCTCGTGCTGGGGCATCACGGCCAACACCATTACCTTTCACCCGGTGAGTATTGGTGCCTTCCAGTCAATGTGAATACGACCGCAGCTGACAGCTTTCCTTCAGACCTCTGTCGTCACCGCCACCGTTACGGCCACGCAGGCACCGGGCGCCACTTACACGCCGCCCGTCCCCTCCAGCTACGACGGCTGCGTCTTCAACCCGAGCAGCACCGGCGATTTCGACCTTCTCGATCCTACCTCGGCGCTTCCCATCATCAAGAATGGCAGCCTTGCCATGGTTGTCCAGGACGTGAAGGACCCCTGGGTCCCCGTCCGCTACAAGACCGTGAAGCCATCCGGCGCGCCGACCTAGTATGCTCTTCTATGCTTTCTGAGATATATTTATGCTGATACGCCTGCTCTATAGTGTCTATGACCTTCAGCTGGTCTCTGATGGCACACCCCAGTACTTGGCCATCTACAAGTCTGGCAAGGTTGGCTTCGTGAGCACAAGGTAAGCACATCCCCCTTCGTCACAACTCCGACGTGGTTTCTAACCAGAACAGCTCCAACGGCCAAACCTACACCGGTGACGGCGACGACAAGTACGTCACCTCCGTCTTCTCCTTCACCTGCAAGGGCCGCCTCACCGCCGGCATCGTCGGCGGCAGCGAGTTCCACTTCTCCATCACCGACGACCAGCGCGTCGTCGCCACCGCCGGCGGCGCCGGCAAGGCCCGGCGCGACATCCCCGTGCCCGAGGGCTTCTACGTGATCCCGTCCGACGTCCCCGGCGCGCCGCCCGGCCAGCGCTGCCCCGGCGGGCAGACGGCCGTGTCCAACGGGCTCACGCCGACCGCCAACGGCTGCGGCGCCAAGGACGGCATCAAGGTGCCCGACCTGTCCTTTGGCGAGTGCTGCAACGGCCACGACATCTGCTACGGCACCTGCAGCGAGCAGTTTGGCCCCTGCAACAGCAAGTTCCTCGGCTGCATGGCCCAGTCGTGCCTCAAGTTCGCGCCCATCCCCAAGCTCTTCCTCGCGTGCAACGGCGCCGCCGCCACCTACTACCTCGCCGTCGAGTTCTTCGGCAAGGACGCTTTTGCCCAGGCGACCAAGGAGATGTGCGACTGCAAGTGCGAGGACAAGACCAAGACGGCGTGCGGCGACAAGTGCGTCGACACGAGCAACGACCCCGAAAACTGCGGAAGCTGCTACTTCCACGTAAGTTTGCTCTGCTCAGCCATGCCAAAGCTGCCTTCTAACACAGTGTGAACCAGTGTCCCTCCGGATCCTGCACTAACGGCGCCTGCTCCTTCAACTCGTGCACCGGCAGCGTCTGCGGTGCGTTCGGCCCCTGCGGCCCCGGCGGAAGCTGCGTCTGCGCCTCCATCACCGGCGGCCAGGGCTTCTGCGTCAACGGCCAGACGCCGTGCGACGGCCTGGCCGACTGCGGCACCAGCGCCGACTGTCCCCTAGGCAGCGTGTGCGCTGTCGGCACCTGCTGCCAGCGCAACGTGTGCATCACGACGGACGCTTGCGGCGGCTTCCAGAAGCAGCAGAAGCGCGGCTGGCTGAATGCCACCATTGGCGAGCCTACGCGATGGGTTGACAGCTTTTAAGCAGCTGCGCCTGTTCTTCTTTGGCACGCGATTATTCCGATTGGCGGGCCTCCGACGTATTTTAATAGCTTTTATCTAGACTTGCTAGGCACTCTTGCAATGACCTGCACTATGGCGGTTTCTTGCTTGTCTTATACATTCCTGCCAAGCTTTAAGCCTCTGTGACCCTGTGAATGGGCTCTCCATCCTCCGTCATATACCCCTTGGCGACGAAAATCCGATGAAGAAGCTCTCTGATCCAGCCCTCCTTTCTCAGATTATAGTCCATCACCGTCTCCCCCACCTCGTTCGTCGCCGCCGCCGCCGCGCGCTTCACACGGGCGTACGCGTCGCGATCCTCGTCGTGCTCGCGCAGCCAGTCCCGCATCAGGCGGTGCCGCACCGTCTCGGGGCAGCCGGGGCCCCAGACGTGCAGGTTGCACCAGTTCTCGCTGTAGTGGAGGAAGAAGCGGTGCTGGTGCCACAGCGGCTCGCGGCTGCGGAAGTGGAAGCCCTGCGCCTCGAGGGCCGGCACGTACGAGTCCTCGTCGTCGACGGCGGCCACCGTGAGGTCGATGTCGACGACGTCCTTGGCGGGCAGGCCGGCGACGCTGGTGGAGCCGACGTGGGAGATGGCGAGCGCCTTGTCGCCGAGGGCGGCCTGGATCTTGGCTTCGAGGACGGCGAAGCGCCGAGGCCATTCGGCCTTGGGCTCTTCAATGGCCAGCGGCAGAGCCGCCTCCCGGCGCGGGTTGACACGCTCGACCTGCTCGGGCTTGTACTCGTAGTGCGTGAGGATCGCCTCGACGGAAGGCTGGGGTCCGGGAGCCGACATGTTGCCTGCTCTTGTGTTTTTACTTTCTATGGATTGGGTAGAGGCTGTCAGGTATGAGAGTTGGCTTCTCTGGCACGCTGTGTGAGACTGGGATGACGGTCCGTGAGAATGAGAGAGGAGACTTTGACGGCAGCAGGACACGACGAGCAGACCTGTACTTGTATCTCCTTCACACAGCCTCCCTCATAAGCCAGCGCCGTTGCAAAGTAGAAGCGGCACCAGCCAAATCTCACTCTTGTTACAAGAGCATCACCGTCCCTGGCGCTTTTCCGCATCCAGCACGCCGGCGATGATCGACACAGGCCGTGACTCACAGCCAACTCAGCAGCCAAAAAGCATAAATAGGCGGGACTCCCATCCTGGCCTTTTCTTCTCTTGCATACACCTCATCCACCACCTAGTCTGCCCGTCAGCCTCCGGAGCGAAGAGACGTACGACGACAGAGCAGACGCACTAGCAACACTTGCCTCTTTGGGCTCGCCGAGGATTCCATGCTGCAGGCTTCGGACCTTTCTTCGCTTCGACTTTCGATCCGTTACGCGGTTGGCGACGAGAGGATGCTATGAGTCACGGCATGTCTGGAAAAAGTCGACTAGTTTTGCTCCGTCGTATTCGTCGCATCCTAGGATCCGTGCCGATTCCTCACGCCTGGTTCCTTCTTGGGCAAATCTCTGCGCCTTTCGCGCTGATGCGGCTCGAGACGGTTGCAACGTGTGCACACATCGAAAATCCTCGGAACGTTTTGCTGGTCATTTAGGCACTCTAAACTGATGGGCTCGTTGTATCTTTTCGACTCGTCCGTCTATGTTCGACACAGCCATTCGAACTGGTCTAGTTCTACATCGAGACGGCCTCACAGAATGACGAGTGGCCTCTCTTTCTTCTCCCTGAAGCTAGAGTGCGACCCACGCATTGGGGCTTGACGTAAAGGAGATTACGAGTTGCTTTCTCTCCCGGGCCTCGGCGTCTCCCTGAATGCCCTCAGTCACCTAGCAGCTCGGCCCAGTTGCCAGTCACTACTCACTGCAGCTAACTCCCCCGTTTCCTCTTAACAAGCATAGCTTGAACAGAGTGAACTCGGTACCCATCTCTATAAATTCGGCCAAGAACAGGGCCATCAAGTTCACTGTGTATACGGCAGCTCTCGATATTGGCTCGCCACCGCTGCCCACGCACCATGACGGCTTCTGACAGCCTCCCCCCAGCCCAAAACCATTTTGACCTCCCCAAAGTAATTTACATGACCCATCTGCGTAAAGCCCAGCTTCTCAAACAGCGCCCGGCTCCCCTTGTTCCCCTCCTGAATTTTGACCATCAGCGCACGCAGCGATTTCGTGCGGCCGCCCTGTGCGTACTCGCCCAGAATGGCGTCTAAGTGCGTCTGGATGTAGATCAGCAAGCTGCACACGGCGGCGACGCCGTACCCTCTGCCTCTGTGCCCCTTGGCGGCGATCATGACGTCGATTTCGCCAATGAGCGAGTCACCCGCGCGTTCGCTGTCATCCTCGTCGTTCGGGTAGAGAAAGAAATTCACGTCGCCAATCATGTGCTCGTTGGCGTCCTGCCTCTGCGCTGTGATTGCCGACTCATTCGCAGTGATGGGCTCGCAGATAATGAATGTGAGCTTGTCCGCCGACGTGCGCCATGACTGCTGGTTCTCGTACTCTTCCTCGAGTGTCATGGGCTCTGATGCCGTAGCTTCTCGGATTTCCTGTTCAGGATTCGTGAGAACACTCCTCAGGGGCGATGCCTCGCATGCGACGAACATACAGGGTCTGCCATCCAGCCATGGTACTTGAGCACGTGGTGCGCCTCGTAGGGCACGAGCAGAGCCTTGGCTACAGATACCGCTGTTCAATGAAGTTAATCAGCATTCTAAAGTAATGAATTGAAGTGCGTTACCTGTAACCTGATTGACCCTCATCTTACAGCATTGCGCGGGGAAGCTGAGAGGTTGCTCGAGACTGAGCGATCTCCGACCAAGTGGATATCGTCAAAATGCAATTAACGAAGCCCAGCAAGAGGCTTACCCAACGATTGGCCATTGTACGCAGATGCCGGATCCAGCGAGGTTGATGGACATGAAGCCATATTGATAAGTATAAAACTCACATTAGGGAGGTTTGGGGGAATTGTACAACATTTGAAGCCACAGTCTGGTTCGACCGCACCAAGTCAAGTGGGTGTAGAAGCATCCATGCATCCCGCACTGCTAAAAAGATTACACTAATGTACAGAACAACTTCAATCATAGATTAATTGGAGTCTTTGGGAGACATCTGCTCCACCGGTAGATCCGTCTCGAGCAGCTTGGTGACTTGCGCTTCGCCCATCCTGGCCTCCATGGCCAGCAGTTCCACCATCTGATTCATCTTGGACTTGGGTGCACTCCTCCCCAGGTGGTTCTTGAGCTGTTGCAGCACCTCCGCATCCGAAACATCCCCACTGGCCATGGGCGGGAACAGAGTGAGGTGCTTGTTGGCACGGTCATAGTTGGACTTGTTTTCGTTGGTGGTGCCGTAGGCGTTGTCGGCGTCGGGCACGGCGTACACCACGGTGCGCCGCTCCGGCTTCACGCCCATCTCGTCAAGTAGGCGCTTCATCTTACTGGGCATGATGGGCTGCAGAAGAATGGCCGCAATGCGGAGGGCCTCAGCGCTGCGATGGATGGTCCAGTTGAGCAGCAGTGGTGACAGAGGCGCCTTCTGTTTGGCGAGAACCCACGGCTGGGTATCGGTGATGAACCGATTTGTCTATCAGGGTTGTAAGCAACGGTGAATGTCTACAGAATTGAACGCGACTCACCTCTCTCAATACCTCGAAAACCTCACGGATGGCACCGCCGGTATTATAGTCCTTCATCTCGTTGGAAAAGGCCTCTGAAGCGCGGGAAAGGGCGGATTCTAGCGAGAAGAACTGCGCGTATTCTTCTTTTCCTTTTATGAGCTCCAGTTCTTTGAAAGCACCGCTATTGCTGGCCTTGACTGCCTGGGCAGTTGACCAACCCGTGGCGCTCTTGGGCTTCGCAATTCTGTAAAAGAGATTTCCAATATTGGCCTGCAGCTCCTTTCCGTAGATGGCGGCAATGATATCATTGGAATAGCTCATGTCTCGACTAAAGTTTCCGTTGCGCATAAGAAAGTACCGCAAAGGGTCAACGTCCCAGCGCTGGAGGGCGAAGACGGGATTGACGACGTTCCCGAGCGACTTGGACATTTTGCGGTTCGACATGGTCCAGTGGTTATGGCAGAGAATGCCTTTGGCCGGCGGGAGTCCGACGGCCAGCAACAAGGCAGGCCAGTAGATGGCGTGGAAGCGCAGAATATCCTTGCCAATGATTTGCAGGTCGGCAGGCCAGATGCCCATATCTTCTGTCGAGCTGCGCCAGCTGCTACCATAGCCAGCCTTGGTGATGTAGTTTATCAGGGCATCTACCCAGACGTAAATGGTTTGCGTTGGGTCTTCCGGGTCGGAGACACCCCAATTAAGCCTCGAGACGGGTCTCGTAATGGAGAGGTCCTCCAGATGGTTTTCCACCCAGTCGCGCACCTCTTGCATGCGATTCGCCGGCTTGACCCAGTCCGGGTTCTCGTCGTAGAATTTCAGCAGCGCGTCCTTGTACTTGGTCAGCGGGAAGAACCAGGTCTCCTCCTTGACCCATTCGACCTCGTTCTCCGACTCGACGTTGATCATGATCTTCTTGCCCGTCTGCGGCACGATGCTGGGCTGCACCAGGTCCTCGGGGTAGAAGCACTCGTCGCTGACGCAGTACCAGCCCTCGTGGGTGCCCTTGTAGAGGCCGCGCTGCCGAGGCAGCGCGTGCTTGAGCTGCAGCCAGAACTGCGCGACGGCGTCCTTGTGGTCGGGGTCGGTCGTGCGGATGAAGAAGTCGTTGGAGATGTCGGCGTCGTAGGTCAGGCTGCGGAACTTGTCCGAGTTGAGGTCGCAAAACGATTTCGGGTCCATGCCCTCCTTTGCGGCGGCGCGCTGGATCTTCATGCCGTGCTCGTCGGTGCCGGTACAGAGGTAGGCTTCCCTGCCGTTGATCTGCTGCCATCGCTTGACCACGTCGGCGAGGACCGTGCAGTACAGGTGGCCGATGTGCGGCGCTCCAGAGGGTTAGATTCACGGTGGCCTGTAGCAGGAGCTGGCTCGCATACCTGCATTGACGTAGAAAATAGGTGTTGTGACGTAGAAGGGCTTCTCCCTGGTTTGCGCCGAGCTGTCCCAACGGCGCGACAAGGGACCATTGGGGCGACAGCTGGGGCAGATCCACGATGGTCTGGGTGTAGGACGGAACGGCTTCATATGCAAGCCCCTGAGGGGCTGCAAGGATTGCGTTCTCATGTTGTGCATGCAGTTGTCGCGGGATGAAGCTCTGCGGTTGCTGTCGCGAGCTCGGCAGCCAAAGCCACACTCCAGAGCTTGCAGGTGGATCTACGCTGTTGTGCTGCCTGCGGTGCCTGGAGGCAGCCCTTAGCTGGTGGACCGGCGCGCTCAAGACATCGTCAACTTCTTCATCCCGCATCTCAAATCTCTATATCCAAGGGGGGTACAAATGCAGAGGAAAATTTATCCCATGCATTGGCTTCCATTCCAATCACACACAAGATGAATAAGTCCAATCTCCCAGACGCGCACACCGAGGTGCAAGTCTCTAGCGAAGGTACAGCTGAAAACCTCGACACCTCCAGCCAGACCGACCAGGCACTGACAAGACGACAGCCGCCGACAACTTTATCAACACATACTACCAGTCGGTCAACAGCAAGGCCAACCTCCAGAGCTTCTACGTCAACTCGTCGCCGCGCTACACCGCGCCCGCCGACATCTCCATCAACGGCCAGCTCGTCGCGACGCCCGCCGCCTACCTCAAGCTAATCGACGGCCAGGGCGCCGGCGTGCACTACGACGTCGAGTCGCTCGACGCGCACGTCATGAACCCGTCCTTCAAGCTGGGCATGCCCAACAACCTCCACGACGCCGCCAAGGCCGAGCGCACCGGCGGCCGCATGAGCGTCGTCGTCACCGCCGTCGGCCGCGTGCAGTTCGGCCGCGGCAAGGACGCGCCCCAGAAGATGTTCAACGAGACCTTTGTCCTCGTCCCCAACTGGGACGCCATGGCCAGGAACCCGCCGCGCGGCTTGCGGAAGTGGCTGATCATGTCGCAAAACTTCCGGGCCCTGTGAGACGGGAGCGTACTAGAGATGGCCGGGGGCGGGCCATGCGTTCGGGCTGCACAGCTCGAGAAGCACTTCCTTGAGCCGCTCGGTCAGAATCCGATGCTGTTGTGTCCAGGTCGATGCTGAGGCCAAAGGGTTGCGCCCCTTGGCCGCGATTCTGGAGGCGGCATCTCGCAGCACCGTCAAGAAGAAATGAGGCGGTTACGAATCTTAGCGAGGGTATTATGGAATATAATTTGGACTTGGAATCAATTTATAGGCGCATTGGCGTATAGACGGGTAGCTCTCTGCAATTTTCGTCACAATATGACTTGGCCAAGTACAACTCACGGATTTTATTGGTCCAATTACGCATCAACCAATCTATGAGACTGGTATATACAATGAAAGTCCTGTTTAGCAGAAACTAGCAAACTCAGTAATTGGATTCTTTATACAAACTCTTCTCGATTAGAGCATACATTCGCGGTCTTCGCTCCACGGCGAAGTTACGGCCCACAATTCCGAGTCTTGGCCAATCAACGTCTCCAAAAATTTACGACTCCAATGCCAGCATCACACCCATCACCAACAGAGCTTCCTCCATCACGCTTCCACCGTCAATTCCCGTCACAATGCAAGCCCTCACCCGAGCGGCGCGCCCTGTGCTGGCCTGCAAAGCGTTCCCAATCCGGTACGTGTCTCCCTCCGCCCCTGCCGCACCCGTCACCGCTCGCAAACTGACCCGTGGCGGGCCAGGACCTTCACAACGCTCTCCCCTCTGCGCCCGAGCCTCCACGCCCACGCGATGCGAAGACCGAGCGCCATGACGCGCTTCACGCCTGCACCGTCGAGTACCGCCGCCGGCGCCACCGACGTCGTCCCGCCCGCGGCCGTCTCCGCGCACCCGGCGCTCGCGGGCGGCGCGGGCCAGATCCGCTGCGGCCCGCGCAACACCATGAACGGCGCGACGAGGCTCGTGCAGAAGCGGCGCCACGGCTACCTCGGCCGCAAGCGCACGCGCACCGGCCGCGCGATCCTGAAGAGGCGCAGGCAAAAGGGCCGCGCCAAGCTGGGCTGCCACTGAACGGTGGTCGGGATCGCGTGCGGTCATAGCATGGATTGATTGTAAAATAGGGGGACGAAAGACGGCTGCGGCGGCATGGTGGGAGGCAGTTCCGGACGCCCAGGCTCTGTTGGCGGTCTTTTGAGATAGGAACGTGTATCACTTGCATGCTGGGCGCAGACTCCTGTCCCAGAGCCTGCTGGAGCTGGCTGTCAGACTCCGGGGACACTTGTACATCACATATTACTGGCGCATTTATTTGCATTTTTCTCTCAATTGTTGAACCGGGCTCCTTTCTTGCGGAACTCGTATATCTGAGATGCCTCTTTCAACTACCTCACGTATCTGGGTTATCGCAGATGCTTCCGCCGAGCTACACGAACCCAATTAACCACAAGCCTATACTGGTCCCTTAACACCAGTCTCGCACGTCAGGAACTCAACGTAACAGACAGTGCCCAGATTATCGCTCGCGTCGCCGAGCCATACTTTGTAGTTTCCGTTAACCTTGGGCACCACCCAATCCTGGATGACGGTGTCCCAGACACTCAGGTCCTTGCGCGTGAGCTGCAGCGTCACCGTCGCCGTGCCGTTGGGTGCCAGCGTCTTGGTCTTCTCAAAGTCGCGCAACTGGATGACGGGCGTATCGTAGCCAGCATCATCCGGGAACTGCACGTAGGCCTGCACAGACGCCTTGCCGCTGTGCGCGGGGCCGACATTGGTCACCTTGACGGACAGCGAGTAGGCCGTGTCCCAAAGCGCGGGGTTGCCGCCCTGGCCGCCCCCGGCACGGGGCCCGGGCTTCTGCTCCGTCGAGTAGCCGTCGGGGTACGGGTACTTCTTGCTGCCGGCGTCCTTGACCGCGGCGTCGGCCTCGGACTGCTGCACCCACGAGTAGATGTAGCGGAAGATTTTGGGGAAGCCTTTGGGCATGACACCCTCGCTCGCGTCGGGGATCTTTTGCGAGTAATCCAGGATGCCGCTCTTGGCGGGCCGGGCTGGCGGCGTCTCACTGAGCGGCGTAACCTTGGTAATGGTCGCATCGCTCAAGTTGAACTTGGTGTAGCTGAGCCCATGGCCAAACGCGTAGCGAGGCTTCTTCTTTTGCTTGTTCAACCATCTGTAGTCAATGTAGAGACCCTCGGTGTAGACATCATCAGCCTGGTTTCCAAGCTCGAAGTTGATCAACTCTGTAACACTCTTCGGCATGTCCCCCTCCGCATGGGTAATACTGTAGGGCAAATGTCCGCTTGGCGAAACATCTCCGTAGAGCACCTCAACAAGGGAGCGACCTGCTTCCTGGCCTGGCAGGTGGGCAATAAGCACCGACTTGACGGTCTCCAGCTCAATCCACTTCTCCAAAACCATAGGGCCAACCGTGTGCGCAACAACGACCACGTTCTTGTATTTCTTGGCAACGTCTTGCACAAGTTTATCGCCATTGTGCCACGCATAGAGCTTGGAAGCATCACGGTCGCCGTGGTTTCCCTCAACAGTGTAAGTATTTTCACCCGAATCCGAGTTGATAAAGACAATGGCAATGTCATCATCAGCTGGCTTTGGCAAAACAAGCGGGAGTGTGTCTGTGTTGTATAGCGTGACGTTCTTTGCTCGGGCCTGGAGCGCTCCAATGGGATCATCCAGGTACATGTAGTCAACAGTACCGCTGCCCCAGCCCTGACCTAGTGTACCCTTGTTACAGTTTCGGTCCGGGCAGGCGTTTGGCCCATCGGGGTTTTTCGCAGCATCCGTACCGAACACTTTGATAGATTGCGCCTCGGAAAGCGGGAGCAGCGCCCCGTCATTCTTCAGCAGCGTGATAGCATCCTGAGCCACCTGGCGAGCTACAGTATCATGGTCGGCCCGAACATCAATGTTTTCATTGACAACAGCGATTGGAGATTCAGGCCAAGCAGCGGGGTAGAGAGGGCCAGTCTTGTCTCGGGTGTTGTAATGAAAATTGGTGGGAGGATAGTTCTGGTCCTGGCCCATATGGTACCAAGTTGCGACAATGCGGGTCGCCATGTCGTTCAAACGGGTCATTGGCACGGAGCCGTTGAGGACGGATCTAGTCAGTTCAAACATCCAGTAGCTATAGCCAAAGAGCGGAACCTGCGTATCGCCGGGCATGTCCATGTCCAGGCCGGCCAAGGCAGACCCGACGCCGGACATGTGACCAAGCCAGTCGCTCATGACAAAGCCCTGGAAACCGAGCTCATCCTTGAGAATACCATTAATGAGTTTAGGATTCTGGCTGGAGGCGGACTTGTTGACCTAAATCCATGAGTCAGGAACTGTTTGTTGGCGTAGCCTTTGCGATGCGACTTACAGCGTTATATGCAGTCATCGCTGCACCAACGCCAGCATGAACTCCTGCGGCAAATGGCCACAGATATACTTCATGCAATGTCCTGTCATCTTAGCATCCCTGTTAGCCGCCGAAAAGATTCACCATGTCGAAAGTGTCAAGATACCGATATTGGAACTGTAGGCGCTTTGGAACGGGTTGTACATGCGGTACATTTCTTGCTCGTTCCCTATCAGGTGCTTGATGGTCGCAATTACGCCCTGTTCCTGGATACCCCTGATTGTCTGCTGGGCCCCGGTGGCCTGCAGCGTGGGATCAGCGCCGAATCCCTCCCAGTTCCGGCCGCCTTTGGGCTTCCGTCCAATAGGGCCGACCGTGGGGCCGAGCAGGATGTTGACGCCCTTGCCGCGGGCCTCCTTTCCCATGGCGACTCCTCGCTGGTACATCAGCTCCTTGTCAAAGGTGGCCCCGGCTGTGATGCCGTCCGGAAAGGAAGTGACGTGGTCCGCCTGCCGGATGCCACTGGCTCCATCCTCAAGACAGAGCATGGGGAAGCCCACCCGCAGGGCCGAGCCGGTGTTCCCATTGCAGCGCCTAGAAGCAACGAGTCAATCTTTGCCGGCTATGACAGACGCTTACGGTATTCTAAACCCGGACATACCCTATTTCCAGGTCAGCCTTATACTCCTCCGCGCACTAAGCAATATGGGCCGACTGCGGCGCGATGGCTGCAGTCGCTCGCCCTCAGACCGTTGTGACATCTCAAGCTTACCCATGAAAACGCCAGTCCCGGCTGTGATGTTGGTCTTTTCGGACAATGTCATAGAGTCGACTAGCAATTTCGCCTTGCTGTAGCTCTCCCTCCACTCATCGACCCAGCCACCGTACGGCGCAGGATAGTACGCGGGCGAGTCGTAGGCGGTTGTCGCAGCGGCGCGTGCCGTCCCTAACAAGGCCAGCGCGCCCGCCACAAAAGCGGTCGTCGTCTTTTGCAGCATCGTTTCCTCTCCTTTCCTTTTCAGCAGGCGAGACTGCGCTGCCAGCTAAGGTTCGTGAATTGAAAAAGAAAGCAAGGGAAGAAGGAGGAGGGAGCGTTACTAGGACACGCAACCACCGACGGGCCAAAAGACTACCCCGAGACCAGAAAAAGCAACAGGCGCCGTCGCGTCGGGGTTGTATCTGATGACGGGAGGGCACGAGGCGAGACCCGGCCGCATGCTCGGGAAAATGACGCCGTCGTTGCGCCGATGTTAGGTGCCACCATCACACGGGGTTAGACAGAAAGCTAGAAGGACAGCTACGCCATCGAGACCAGAGGGGACGCGCTTGATCGCATTTGTGGGAGGCCGAGACAAGGCGTCCGTGCTTTGACTCCGAGTATTTACCATGGGGGTCTCGGTTCTTTGTGTCGCCGGCACTGGGAGCACTGAGGGCTGCTTCATCCGAGCTCATTGCTTGTGCCAACTGTTGACTATACGGAACCGCTCTGTGAAAACGGCAACGGCAAGTGCCAGTTGGTTTTGTTGACCACGCACCGTCCAGTATGTATTACGCTTCTGTACTCTATGGCCATCTGTATGGTCTCGACTACTCTCTGCTTGAGCGGGCGGGGCGAGCATCGAGGGTGGCGCGAAACTAGTTTCAAGCCATATTGAGAATTCCAAGGCCACTATACCGATTAGTTTCCAGATGAAGTTCCAGACACTGAGGGGCTTCCCGCTTCTAGCCAGGACAGTCTAGGGCAGCTCAGCTCATACGGACTATACGTCTGTTGCGCATAGCAGACGGTCGAGGCATTGCGGTGCTTCTCGAGTGATACCTGGAAGCGCGAAGTCTATCTCAAAAGTTCGTACGACCCATCTCCAGCAGAAAACTGAGCGTCATCAGGGCACATATTGCCATGGGGCTAGACTCGGCCGTCCTTGCTGACATGCATCCCAGCCACATGAGGGGTCAGCTCGTGCAGGCATGCTGTAATGGGACATGAATATTGTCTTTTCGTATGTCGCATGCTGTATACTATGCCATGCATGCGCAGCGTTATAATAATAAGTGTCTCGCCGGATCGCCCAGTCACTATGCCGACGGGGCGTATGCTTGTCCCTGTACATCCCGATCATGGGTTAGTCTGCGTGCCCGCGAAGAACACTCCTGCAAATAGCCAGGGTTGGAAAAAAGTCCAGGACCAGTGTGAGTGACCATTGAGTGACTCGTGAGCGCCCCACTTTTTAGTGGATTCGTTCACTCACACTCACTTATACTTACTAATTATAGGGGCTAGACTAGTACTAGTCATCGGACCAGTACTGGTCCGGCAGGTACCTCAATAGTCCGGCTTACTTATGCTTACCTACCTAATAAGTAGCCGGACTAGTGGTCATCTAGACCTACCTTTTTTTTATAACTAACTAAGCAACTTGCTACTAACTAAGTAGATTTTTACCTTAGAATAGTAAGTTATAATTAAAATACCTACTTTTAAAGTAATAATTTATAA
>LUFD01003535.1:93478-104215 GCA_003025255.1 Cordyceps pruinosa | reverse complement strand
AAGACGCTGGCGCGGGAGACTGAGCCATGTGACTCAGTCCAAAACTCAAGATCACAGCATAAGGTCGCGCATCAGGGTGCCGTTCAGAAGCATCACTCAACCGCGCGGCTAAAAAGGGGTTAGTACTTACATAACACTAGGCTTAATTAGGTAAAGTATTCTTATATTAGTAGGTCTCGTCTAATTCTATTACT
Organism: Cordyceps pruinosa; assembly: GCA_003025255.1. NCBI lineage: Eukaryota > Fungi > Ascomycota > Sordariomycetes > Hypocreales > Cordycipitaceae > Cordyceps > Cordyceps pruinosa. Next base: position 104,021 of record LUFD01003535.1, on the reverse strand, counting down.
TCAAATTAGTTTAATTTAGCTCTACTCTCTATACCCTCTTTACTACACTCCCCTCCTTACTTAATTAATTTAGTTAATTAGGTATTATTAAGCTCTACTATTAAGTAGGTTAATACTACTAAATTTAATTTAGTTTAAATAATATTAGCTATTATTATAAATTTTTAGTTAAAGTTTATTTTTATCTTCTACTTCTTAATTAACTATTAAAGTTATAACTACTTCCTTAAAAGCTCTACTATTTACCTAACTTAGTATAGTTTAGTTTAGGTCTTATATATAAATTTTTTTATTTTCTTAAAGAAAGTAAAAAATTTAGTTAATTTTTATTTACTTAGAGCTACTTTTATTCTTTTTAAGCTAGTTAAACCTACTTATAGAGGGAATAACCTTTTTCTATCTAGGTATAAGTGTAGTGAGGCTAACCCGATTAGGTATAGAGCTAACCTAATTAGGTATAGATTTATATCACGTGCCGCGCGGTTGAGTGATGCTTCTGAACGGCACCCTGATGCGCGACCTTACCTCCTAGAGGTACCGGAGTTAGACCTCGCTCTGCCACTGGCTTATTCAGGTAATTAGCACTGACGCGAAACCCACGCGACAGGCTCACTGGCAAGCGGCCATTGCATGTTGGGCGCAAAACAGTTTCATTTTCAACAATACAGAAAATATAGTGTTTATTCCTGTCGTGCCCTTCATGAGCAGAACATCCCCGAACCGCACGCATCGCTGGGCATCCCCCATGCTATCTTGATATGCTGAGCCACACCAGCCAGGGTCTGCATCTCCGGCACCATCTCTTTGTCGCAATGCAGCACGCATGTCATTGCAAAGCCTTGCGCCAGCCAGGGCCCCCATTCAGGCTGCAAGTGCCCACAAGCTACCTACTTACCCAGGTATCATGCAAGGCGCTTGTCACGCCTCGCGACGTGCTAGGCAGCAATGAGTATTGAGTCATCGGCTGCTTCCCGAGTCCTTCCTGCAACGAGGAAATGATATTCCTGATACTCCTTGCGGGATTTTAACATTTTCTCTCCCTCTCTTTGCTCTTCCTTAACTCAACAATCTGTGTCATCCGCTGCCCTTACCTTTGGTTAGTACGTGGTACCTCTGACAACCTTGGCCGTGCCCCGCCACCGGCTACAGCCCCGCCGAGTCCGGAATCTCACCACCCTCTGCCAACGCCACGCCACCTCCTTGCAACCCTGCTATCTGGAATACATTATTTCGATCCGCGCGCCTCTTCACCTCTCAAACGCCCTGCTACCCATCCCGTGCCCACCCGCCGCCATGGACGTAGCGCTTGCTAGAACGCTCCCTGTCGAGCTCAGCTATGTCCAGTATGAGCATAAATTCGAGGCACAGTACCTCCCCGCTATCCGCTCCCTCATCTCCAAGGACCTGAGCGAGCCTTATAGTATCTATGTATACAGATATTTTCTCTGTCAGTGGGCGCACCTGTGCTTCATGGTATGCATCAGACGGCCTTGCGCTTCGAAAACAACTGGTCCACCTCGCTAATCTCACTGACAGGCGCTCAATCCCCTAGATGGCTCTCTAATTGGCGTTATCATCTGCAAACTTGAAGTGCACGCTTGTCGCTCAACCCCCACGCGGCGTGGCTATATCGCAATGCTTGCGGTGACGTCCCCGTACCGAGGACACGGTGTGGCTACTGCCCTCGTCAAACGTGCCATCGATGCGATGGCCAAGCGGAACGCTGATGAGATCGTCCTCGAAACTGAGGAGACTAATCTCCCGGCTATGCGACTCTACGAGCAACTTGGCTTTCTGCGGGCAAAAAAGCTTCACCGCTACTACCTCAATGGAAATAGCGCCTACCGGCTGGTGCTGCCGCTGAGAACCGTGGATCCAGATGAGGTACTTCCCGGAGACCCCCAGGCGCAAGATATCTGATTTACCGCCGATTGGTTTGCATCCTTCTTGCTTCTTGAGTCTTCTTTGTCATATTTAGCGTGATTTTGAGCATTGGATACACCAGGCAAAGCATTTACAACTGAATACGTGGTTGGCGTTGGAGTTTTAGTATTTTCTGTTTACTATTATTATCCATATTTTAGTATTCGAACGTTACTCGGATACTGTGAATTTTCTAACCGTATCTGATTAAATGTGAAAGAATGATGGTCATAGCGTCATCGCAACATCTTGTCCTGACGGAAATTCTTCCGAGGAGTTGTAGATGGAAGCCCTCAAACCCCACGGATTGCCACCCGATATTCCTAAATACGTAAACACATCTATCAAATTAGCAGGGCAAACAGGATATAGCAGCGCCGCCACTTACCAGGCTTGTAGTAAATCCTCCTTGACTTGCTATCTGCCAGTCCTAGCTGCTTCAATCTTTGAACAACACGCCCAATGTCAACCTTGTCCATAAAATCCTTTGTATACACGCAAATTAAGCGCTCTTTTCGAGAATTATCCTGATCAGGTCGTGGAGCAACTTTGGCTGCGATCCCAAGCTCATTGTTTACCGTCGCTCTGGCCACGATGTTCCACACCTCATTCACATCCAAAACATCACAAAAGAGCATCCACTACCAGGCAAGAGTCAGTTGATATCCCATGGTGGCGATTTTCAGCCTTACCTTTCCAGTGCGGACTTTCCCAATATGGGCAAGATGTAAAATATCCAACGTAGCTTGCGACCGCTCCTTATTTTTCTCTCTCTCCGCAGTAGGCGGCGATTTACCGAATTTTTGGACCTCATGGAGAAAGCTGCCCAAAAGTTCAAGTCGTTCCATTCCACCCTCGATGACGACATCCAACCTGGAACCTTCTTGCTCAGGCCCTTCGTCTTCGTTGCCACTACTCTTCTGGTTTAAGCCCTCAGACTTGGGGACTCGTGGAATGTAAGGGTTGCAGATATATATCCACGGAGTCTCCGGCGTCTGGGCTGTCGTGGATGGAGGTAAACGTGCAATAAAATCATCCACAGTTTCTGTAAGCTGCCATGCATATGGAACTCCAGCATAAGGGTTGTGCAGCTCAGCCGCTGCGTGAGTTGGGAGTGTGCGTGGCTGCGCCCACCCGGGTTGCTCCTGATGCTGCATCATCCACTCTTCGGGATTAAAAATCTCAATCCGTCGATTGAGATACTCTACCGTGCACGGGTCACCTAATAAGAATAGTTAGATACGGTTGCGCAGGTCAGAATCGAACAGCTTGCCATAAAATGATGAATCTTCGGATGTTCCGCGTTTGTGCGTCATGTCAGGTGACGCCAGAGAGAGGCAGCTGAGCAAATGATGATGTCGCTAATGGATAAGAGAAAGTTGAATGCATTCAAAGGAAGTCCCAGTTTGGACGAAGGTCAGATGGGAATGGGAGATGGGAAACGGGTGAACCGGTGGCGGGAAGCCCTCTCAGCGGTGGCCCTGCCTTAGTACTAATCATATACCTCCAACCTCGGATTATGCATGTCTTTCCCGGAGGGCGTTAGCCAGTACCTCAAGCGGACAAGGATGCTGGCCAATTTCTTACCTGGTATCGAGCGCAAATTTGGCAGCATCGTCCTTGCAAGCCCTGGTCTCATCACACCTAGTACCTTGGTAGAATTCGGCGCCACTATCCACTAAGTACCTTATTACTCCGTACCTACTTGAGATTCACCGTTGTGCCCGTAGACTATGCCCCACAGCCACGCCACCCACATCAAACAGTCGGCAATTTTGCACACATCATACGGACCTGAGAATCAGTCCATGGCCATTTTGCCTGCCATGGACACCGCGCCTGTTTTGAAATCTATCCAGTCACTGACTCTGGACTTGCCTCCCAGCTGTCTGCAATTCTGCCGCAAATACCCTAGCCATTTTGTGATCGGAACATACAACTTACAACGCGAGGACGGAGAAGCTGCTAAGGACACTGCCAGGCCCAGCACCGAGAAGCAACCCCAAAGTCGCAGCGGCAGCCTGTTGGTATTCAATATTGGTGACAGCCAGACTCCCACATTGTAAAATCGGTCTTCTTCCCCTACTCAAAGCTTGTCTCGCTAACCCCTCGATGAAGATCATTGATCCAGACAGTGCTGCAGCCCTCTGCTTTACTAGACATTCGATTCAACAATGAAGTGAAACAGAACGACGATATTTTGGCTGCAGTTTCTAGTACGGGAACGCTCGCAATCTTCAAGCTAGACCCCACCAACAATTCTAAGCCGCCGTTGCAGCATCTAGCCACAACCCGATGTGATGATCTTGGAGAGGATGTGCTCTACCTCCAATGCAAATGGCATCCGGTACTATCTAACGTTGTGGCTGTGACAACTTCCGTGGGTGGTGCTCGCTTGCTATATTTGGATGATGAGTGGCAAGTATCGCAATATGCTGACGTTAACATTACCAACAATCTTGAGGCTTGGTCCATCGCACTCTCCCCTCTATCATTGCCCTCAGCATCTCAGACAGTTGATATCACAGTGTATTGCGGTGGAGATGACTCAATCCTCAGATACACATCTTGCAGCTGGCCTACTAAGGACTCGTCCGACCCCCCAGAAGAGCGGTATTCCCCTATGCTTATAGAAGGGAATCACACCGCCGGCGTGACTTCCATATTACCTTTAGAGCTGAAAAATTCCGAAGGAGGGAGGGTCGTGATAACCGGAAGCTACGATGATCGTTTGCGTGTCTTTTTCGTTCGCGACTTACATCAATGCTATGGTGCTCGACGCGTTGAGCAAGTTTTAGAGGAGAATCTTGGGGGTGGCGTTTGGAGACTGGATCTTGTTAGTCAAGTGACTGAGAAGGATGCGGTACGTATAGTACTTCTTGCATCATGCATGCACGGGGGCGCTCGGGTAGTCGAGCTGACGATGAAGGACGATGGACTATGGTCACTACGAATCGTTGCCAGGTTTGAGAGTCACAAGAGCATGAATTATGCCAGTGACTTTGTGCTCGGTGGAACGAAACGGCTGATTTGTGTATCAAGCAGCTTTTACGACAAACTGCTTTGCATGTGGGAATGTAGTCTTGGATAGGGATGTGGGATGGCGATGCCCTGAACGATACGAGCAAGACAGTTATGTGAGCACCTGGCACGTTTCCACATTATGACACCAATATCTAGAGATCTACTTTTAGGAGATAACAGCATGGGTTTATTTGGCGTCGAGTTCGCCACACGCTGTGTTCCGGGCTGTTCGGGTTGCGTGGCGGCGGTAGCAGCACCAACCTGGCCGACAACTGAACATCGGATAGCCAACTAATGAATATGAGGGCGCCTACTAATTATATAGGCCTAAGTCGGGTTCTCCGGGCTGCAGGACTTGGAACCTGCATTAACAAGGAGATCTGCACGTTTACATCGCGTTACGCCGACCTCGAGCTGCTCTAAGGTACCTAGGTACTTACCTCGTTAGTGGCTCGTCTTCCCAGCACGCAGCAGCAGCGGGGCTCTCCTCGCTGCCCGCCTAGTCTCGGTCAGCCCTTGAATGTTGCAGCCCTGCGTGCGAAGCGTGGCATCTTCCCTTTATCTCGCAAGCCATCTTGCTTTCAACGTGCATTTCTCTTACCGGCGCCACGGATCTCCCGGCGGCCACTCGAATCTCAACATTCGATCGCCTTGGTGCCCACCTGCGCCACGAAGAATCAGCGCGTTGCTGCCTTTTCCCACACTCGCTTCGTCCTCCATGTCACCACGATAACACACCGCTTCACTTCACGAGTCACAACCGGAGACTTGACTGCTTCACAACCACACCGCCGCAGGTCTCAAGGGCACGAATACACCGCGCCTCACGTCCATCGCTTGTCCCGCGACAGAACAACTATGGCTGCCAACGGCGCCGGCGCGCTCGGTGGCGGTAGCGGGGCTGCAGAGCCTATGGCCAAGATCCGAGAAGCCCTCGACGTTGTCCATAGCCCATTCTCGAACAATAACGCCAGACGCGATGCGCAGAATTTCCTCGAGGAAATCAAGAGCCATGACGAAGCACCGATGCAAGGCTACAACCTCGCGAGCGACAAGGCTCAACCGCCTGTTGTGCGACACTTCGCCTTGTCGCTATTGGAGCACGCGATCCGTTACAAGTGGTCCGGCTATACCGAGGAGCAGGCGTTGACGCTGCGGAACTGGGTTCTCGAACTTGCCCAGGCGGTTTCACGCGGAGATCCCCCGTATCTTCGAAACAAGACTGCCCAGCTCTGGGTCGAGGTGGCAAAGCGGTGCTGGGGAGGCGAATGGCTGGACATGGACTCAATGCTCGTTCAACTCTGGGAAGTTCCCGACTCCGCAGTGCACAAAGAGCTCGTCATGTTCGTTCTCGAGACCCTGTCCGACGAGGTATTTGCGGGAGACGACTCGGTGGTGGCAATGCGCGAGGGTGTCCTTAGCAAGGCCTGCGTCGAAGTGTTTACGCCAACTGCTGTGCTTGTGGAAGCATTTCCAAATAGACACCCCGGCCCTGACGTACGGAGTGGCCATGACGGATGGCTTAGCAGACTCGCCATGCTCCTTGGCAGCTGCCTAGCAGCTTCCCCGGCAGACAACGAAGAGGTCAAATCGTGCACCATCAAGGGCCTATCCCTAATGCTCTCGCTGATGCCATGGGCGATTCCCAAAGCCATTGCCGCCGCGGGATGTGTCCACTACATGTGCCAAGGACTTTCTTCCACCGTCCCTGAAATCCAGAAGGCGTCTCTTGACGCTCTTCATGCGCTCTATTGCCGAACCAACTTCAGCGACGAAGAGTTCCTCGATCTTGTTGCACCAATGTATAACCAAACCTCCGTCGAGCTATGCAAGAACTTATACCAGTGGGCGGCCGTAGACCCCAGCGACATTGACGACGACAAATATCAGATTCTCAAAAAGCTGTCAGAAATGCTCTCCAGCCTGGGTGATTATTTTGATCGCAAGTTTAGCCGCTTACCGAGTGAAGCAGCGAAGGAGAGTTTCCTTCAGCTTCTCCTACAAGTGGTCCAAAACCCGAGTCTAATGGTTTCTATTCCGATCCTCGTGTCCTGGACGCGTCTTCTGAATCGAAAGGATATCGGCAATAGTGACGCCATGTCTCCTTTGATAGGCCCCTTGCTGCAGGTATGCAGTTCTAGAATGGTTCGCTATGAAAATCTGCCCGAAGACAACGAAGACGCAACATTTATCTTTCTTCAAGAAGATACTGACACGCTGCCCGAACGGCATGCATTTTTGGGCAACTATCGCAGATATAGTTCTCAGGTAATTGAAGCCATTGTTCAGCTCAAGCTTGTTGACGCGGTATCCCACATCCTCGGCCGAACTGAGCACATTCTCGAGCATTTATATGATGGACAGTCCGCTTTTAACAGTAAGTCAAGACCAGGCATTGGAAACTCAGAAAGTGGCGCTGATAATTGAAGAACAATCTTACACAAAACACTCTATGCCCGCCCTCATTGTTGACTCTCACTTCACAGTCATCGAGGCTACGCTGAAGGGCTATATGAAATGGCGAAGGCATCAACAGCACAACTCTGTATGTCCACTCGTTGTATTTAGTCGCCCAAATACTGACTTCTAAAGAATGCGTCCGAAATGAGCGATTTGGAGAATAATTTGGAATCATGGTGCAACAAGCTGCTAGGGATGAGCTTTGAGGTGAGTGTCCACCATTTCCAGGGCGAAAATGGCAGTTCGCATTCCTAACAACTGGCAGGATCCAATCATCAGAAAGCGCGCCCTACAACTGCTAGTCGTCTTTTCTACAACAGCCCTAAATAAGAATGCCGGCTTCATGCTCAAAGTTCTTGAGCATATTTTGATGACCTGGCCAACCCCTGAGCCGGATTATCGGGCGTTCAATGATGCCATCAAAGACTTACAGAGCGAGAGCATGGTTGAATTACAACGGCTGGCTTCAGAGATGCCAGATCACCTTTTAGTACGTCTTAGGGACACGTCGTGGCGATCTCAGTGCTAACATGCTCGGTGTAGGGCGTCTTTGACCAAATTGAGACTCGAGTCAATGAAATGCTTTCTTCTGGGACGCTTGACGATAAACGATCTCTTGCTTACCGAAGCTTTCTCTTCCTCATTATGTATGTATTGCCCATCCTCTACACTGTGACCTTCGCTGACACGACTCAGTCATCGAGCACAAAGAGTTGATCTTCAGTCGAAAATTCGGAAGCTGGGTGAATTTACTGGGCCTGTATTGGCCCAGTGGCAGACCGAGAACCTCAAAACTGCTGTCGCATCGTATCCTGGCTTTTGTGAGCAGCTTGCTCTGGACAAGGCCCAGGGCTATCTGGCTCGTAAACAGGCCGAGAAAATTCAAGACTGGGGCTCCCACGAACTTGATGCCGAGGGTTTGGCCCTGCAGAATGAAATGGAAGAGCGTATCAAGGTATGTTCAGGTCCTTTGAATTGGATCTTTCGCCATATCTAATCGCGGCACAGGTCCTACCACTGCGAGCGACGAAGTCATTTCTTGCTTTCTCGGTTGAGCGTCTAGACAAGTCCTCCCCGGCATTCCAAGCTTCCTACGCGTTATGGCAGGACGGCTTTTCCAGTCTACTGGCTGATCTATTACAACTACTGAGGTAAATATATACGCCCCACTCGACCCAAGCATTTTCTGATTTTATGCAGCTTTGCACATGCCACGCATAACCCAGAAAACTGGACCGGCCTCCCCAGTGATTCTCGCTCCATGGTTACTCGAGTCCTTAGTGACAGATTCTGGCAAGCCGGAATCTCAGATGGAAGCAAGGACGATTTTTACGCACGAGTGATAGACAAAAAAAATACAATGGAGGGTTTGGCATCAACAATCCGCGGATCCGTCAGGTTTGTCAGAGAAACGGCTTATGCCATTATCTACTGCATGAGCCGACTGGAACTACAATTCTACGGCTTTGAGGGGCTTCCTGGGCCTTTGGCAAATGCTCTCTTTGCTGACTCAACGTGGCTGTCAACACATCAGCAAAGCAACTTGCTGAATTTGGTTCGATATATGGTTGATGACTGTCCCGTAGATTATCGGGAACGTTTCTTGCCACCTTTGCTATCGGCATGCTTTAGACAGATGGACGCCAAAGTCAACGGTGAATGGGAGAAAATGGACGCGCAGCAGACTGTTGCGGCTGACGGTGAAGACGGGCTGAAGGAGGAAATGAAGTCAGAAAGCATTCTACGCCAAGTGACTTATACTGGCGTTGTGATGATGGCTGATTTTTTGGATCCCACAAAACAAAGTAAGTCGGCATACTGCGCTGGCTTTCGCGGGCATGACTAACACGCACACGCAACCTAGATCCCCCAACGCTACAGGCTCGGGCACAGAGGGCCAATGGTGCGGAGGTAGCGCCTCCAGCAGAACATTACCCTTCTCTGCGCCGGTTTTGCTTGCTACATCAGGATATTGTGGAGCCGCTTCTGGTTTTCTGTGCTCACGGGATACGTATGCGGGATACCAGGTGCTGCGGCATGGTGCTACGGCTGTTAATCTCTCTGGTGCCCGAGTTCCAGCCGAGCCCTGCCGCTAGAAAGCCTCATGCTGATGGCTCGTTGGGTCAGACGGACCTCTCTCCCATTCCTACGGAGATTGCCTCTGCAATCCGGGAGTATCTTTCCAGCGACGTGCTCCGTGCTTGCTTGACGTCGTTCCACGAGCCATACTTCGTCGAGGTGCAAAAGGAACTCGCATCGCTAATCGCTGCGGTATACGTGCACTACAGTCCAATGACGATGACGCCACACAACCTGCTGACTTCGCTGCCCAACGTCGAGGCGGGCGAGTTGGAACTACTCAAGCCCTACATGGCCAAGCCTGGGTCGCACAGCCGGCAACAGCGTGCTGTCGTGCTGGAACTGCTCCGGGACCTCAAGGGTGTCAGTGTCTCAGAGATGGGCAAGTTGGCCAAGAGTGCCGGCCTGCCAAACGCGGCTGGCGGCCGTGTCAAGAGGGCCAGCGGCCGAAGCAAGATGGCGCAGAGCTTCATGACGGAGCCTGCGGCGCAGAGTAACGGGGTGACACGGATGGAGCAGGTGGCTGGGGATAGGCGGCCGACTCCAGACGGTCTAGATGGCGTGTCCGACTTGTTTGATGCCTAGATTGCCTAGCGTTGCACACGAGGGCAGCAGCTATGCATTACTGCACTGCACTAGGCGACAAAGTGACCATAGAGCTGCATACTGCATACCTGAAGTCTGATGCCATCGAAAACCTTTGCTACCATGAAATGCCTTAATAGTACTTTTTTATTCCTACTTTGTGTCTTTTCCAGGGATATGAGGAACGTGAGGGAGGCTTGAACTGGTGGCCAAGCACGTCAAGAAGACGGTCTGGGCCCAGCTTGTCATGTTCCCCTGAGTTTTGTGTAATGTGATAGAAGCTGAGAGCGAGCGAGTAGTACGATGAGAGTGTTGTAGTGTAGATGTGGAGGAGACTCGGGTGTGCAGGCGGTTACTGTTTCATCCATTACATGGCCCAACTGTGACTATGGCTGATTTCCCTCAGGCAGCCACTGCTTTCCCAACACCTTCGTGCCACCAAGTCCATCACGTATATTGGCTAGCAAACATT